>JASFAT010001878.1:0-63465 GCA_031353405.1 Baronia brevicornis | reverse complement strand
TCTTTATTTCAGACAATTTTTGTTTGATCCATACATTTTACATTATAATATAATATACTAAAATTAAATACCTTGTATTATTTTAAAATCAATTTATATTTGCAGGTGGATATTTATTACTTGTACCTAATATGCAGTTGTTGCAAACAAACAATACGGCCCAACTAACACCCGACCCAACGGTCAAACCGAAGGAAGTGGATCTGGACTCAACACCCTCGGTGTCCTGTAAGTTTTTTTGGTTTATTATATAATAGTTCTACATGTAACGGGATTGAGAATGGTGAGTTTTTACATTACAAATTTTTATATATGAATTGACCACACGTTTGTAATCCACCGTCCCGGTATCGTGCTCCCCCGGGTACTGTGGTGCCTTACCTCAGCATGCGGGTCTCTGCTGGGGCTGACCTCCATCCTCCCTTGCGGCTCGTGGGATTCACTATGATGAATCTTAATATACTTAATTATTTTTTTATTACGTTTAAAAATGACGGGTTCCTTCACACTCATCCATCCATCCTCTCACATTCATCGCAGCGAAACGGCTCTCCGTTTCCCTCGCTTCTCACCCTCGTGGGCATCAGGACGTGACGGGTGGCGAAACACGTCGACGTTATTTTATATATTATGACAATATAGTAACTATTTCAAAATAATTACTTTTCAGATAAAGGTCATATTGTGATCAATCCGTTTACGAAATGCGAGGCATCAACATCCAGTGGAAACGGCGTGCCCTCAGAGCCGACAACCGAAGGAGCGTCGGTCTCAGAATCATCAGTTCGACCTGAAACAAACAACTGCTCAGATGCGTCCCAACCTGTAGTTGGAAGAATTCGATGTATACCATCTAGCCAGTTGGTGCGCGAAAATGTGGGCGGCAAATTCGAATTGCTGTGCATAGATCTTGCACAACCACCCTGGAGGTTTGCTGGGAACCACTTGGTGCTGTCCGAATTGGAACTCCCTTGTGTGGAGCCAACTTACTGGACTATGGACGAATGCAGGGTCAGGTCAGTAACCATTCACTCTGTCTGTTCAAAAACTTTCTTTAAAGCTCTTTCATAAGAGGGCAGAAAGAGGTGTGGGCAAGTTTCTCTTCATGGACGCGGTTCCAGTGCCGACATTCGGGAGGGGGGAGGGGTCGATGGGGCAATGGCTCAGGACGCCAAATTTGGAGGGGCGCGATTGGTGGGGGGGGACGCTTCCGCCGCCAAACGGACACGCGTGGACGATGGTGGGGATAGCTAAACCTTCTACGGTCAAGCGTGGTACGAGGTTTGTGTACTTGGTCTCTCGTCTCGAGCATCACTCGATCATACAACGAGGAAACCGTCTACAATGTTTTAACTGCTACACAGAGGGTAGAATTCTTTGTCTTATTGGCTATGTAATAGCGTTCTCTGTAGCTTTGCATTCTTCTTCTATGTCGTCATGCTCTTGGAAGAGCAGTCGTGGTCGATAATGATAGTTGTGGCCTGTTCAACCAGCCGCCCCCATTCATCTCTCACGGATGCTTTCATGCATTCATGTAGGGGGCTGTTGAGAGCGGTCTTCGTCTGGTACCGTCCACCGCATCGGAAATCTGCCACGCGCTCGGGTTCCTTCCACTTTTCCCTGCACTACTAGCTTTGGGTTACGCTAAAGGAAAGGGATAAATAGAATAAAGGAAAAGAGATAATTTTGAATCTCACCCGCTTACTGGTCCATCTTTATGAATAACAGGCGAATCATGACTAATTGACCATAGCACTGACTATGTTAATGTTGCCTTTTTTATGGGATAGGAAGGCAAACGAGCAGGCGCGTCGCCCGATGGAAAGCAATCAACGCCGCCCATAGACATCGGCAGTGCCATAGGGGGTCTTCCGCACCCATTGCCGACCTTTAAGGAAACTGTCATTTTGGTTGAATAGGGGTGAAAGAGACTGGAGAAGGGGGAGGAATGGAGTTGGGCCTCCGGAACTCAACCA
This sequence comes from Baronia brevicornis, assembly GCA_031353405.1. NCBI lineage: Eukaryota > Metazoa > Arthropoda > Insecta > Lepidoptera > Papilionidae > Baronia > Baronia brevicornis. The sequence continues at coordinate 61,489 of JASFAT010001878.1, read as the reverse complement.
ATCAGTGGACGAAGCGCGGTAGCTAAGCTACCACTCAGACGCCGGTTTTCTGCGGGATTGTGGCACTTCCCGGGCCCATTCACTCTACAGACAATATGCCATTCTTGACAAAGTATTCGTCTGCAGCACCGCTCCACCACTTGAGACTGTGCTATGCTTTAGCCTACGATCATCAATCCGCCTCTGACTTCCGTACCTAGGTCTGTGGTGTATACTACATTCTTAGTCGAGACATGTCTTCTGGGAATGTATATGGACAGACAAAAGTTTTACTTAGCTAAGTAAAACTTTTGACTGTCCACATAGTGATGGATTTCCGCAAAGTAACGCCTGACTCCATTAATAATTCTGGGAATGTATCTAGTAAGAGTGTAGTATCCTTAACAATGGCAACGCAGGCTTTTGATATTGATGATTTAAACTTTATTCCCGTGTCTTTAGGATTATATTCCCCGGGGATCCTGATGATTGTGACGTGGAAGCTGTTGATGGAGCCCTAACGTTAGACAAAAACGTTGTAGACAATAGTGCGAATAATCTAGAAGAAGTTTTATTAAAAGTAGCCGATACCAAAGATGTTTCTTTAAATATAAGCGAGGTGTCATCGAAGGATGAGAGAAGTGGAGATGCTAAAGATGTATCCAATGCCGGAGACACTGTGAATGGTGCAGAACGGAATGCCGCTAAGGGAAGTTCTGGAAATACGACGATAGGCGTCAGTGGTTCTGCCAACGCGGCGAACGCTTCGAACGAACCTCCTACGAGATTGAAAGTGAAGTCTTTCGCGCGGCTGAAGAACAAGGAAATAATCGAAATGAATAGACCGAACGCAGTATACAAGGACGGCAAGGTGTATCGGAAACTATGCGACGACCCCTTGACGTATGCACAGGTGAATTGACTCTTTTTTTTTTTTTTGGGAGAGGAAGGCAAACGAGCAGGCGTGTCACCTGGTGGGAAGCAATCAACGCCGCCCATACTTGCGCAGCGGCAAAGGCAGCGCGGAAGCTTTGCCGACCTTTAAGGAAAGTGTCATGATGTTGGGGCTCCGGAACTGGGCCGCTCGCCGTACGAGGCGCGGTAGCTGAGCCACCACTCAGAGGCCGGTTTTCTGCATCGGTTTTTTTTTAATGATAATGCCTCAATTATCGTGATGAAACATTTCATCCAGTCTAAGATGTTTGTTTACCTTATTATTATGGCGTAAATAATCGTTTTTTCGTGTAAACGCAAAAGGCGGTAGACGCGGTAGTCCATAAAAGGGTGGGAACCTGTTCCATGCGGATGTGACAGCACTAATACTGCTAACATCGTCCTCTATACCCTGTACAAGTTAGCTTGATCTTTTCGACAGATGTGAATTTTTCTGATCGACATAACTTTGCAACGACGAACATGTTATTTTTTTAATTTAATGATTTTAAAAATTGTAATTAAAAAAATACATATAACACAAAAGTCCCTAAAAATTCAAGCGTTATCCGAAAATTTTAAGACTTTTTATTGGTTCAAAGTAATATTTAAATAGGAACACTGAAAATAATAGACGCTTGTACAATGTTACATCGGTCGGACGGATGAGACACGAACAACAGGCAGTATACAGTATAGACCGATGTAACATTGTACAAGCGTCTATTATTTTCAGTGTTCCTATTTAAATTTTACTTTGCAGCAATAAAAAGTCTTAAAATTTTCGGACAACGCTTGAATCTTTGGGGACTTTTGTGTTATATGTATTTTTTTAATATTTTTACAATTTTTAAAATCATTAAATTAAGAAAATAATATGTTCGTCATTGCAATGTTATGTCGATCAGAAAAATTTACATCTGTCAAAAAGATCGAGCTGACGTGTACAGGGTATAGTACAGCTATGGCACGTGACCATAGTTTTAAATGTGAATCCTCATTTCAGATTTTAACCGCCGTGAAGAGCGAGAGTCAGTGTTTGGAGCTAATAGATATACAGGCGACGCTGTACTTACTTTCGCGGGGGTTGGGTTCGAAGCCGTTCAAAGTGGAGGCTAGTGCGTTGAAAACATTAATAGTTAACAGTAGGTACCTGGCTAGTGGACACAGTCCGCACAGGATAGGCACGCAACTCCCGCAGGATTGTTTCAGGGAAAATTAATTATCAAATTCCTATAACAGAACATTCATAGTTACATATTTAGTTTACAAATACACTAACCATAGTGCAGTACACGTACAGCGCCATCTGTAGATTATATATATATATATATATATATATATATATATATATATATATATATATATATATATATATATATATATATATATATATATATGTGGACGACCAATTGGCTCAGTGGCGGGGCCCTACGTCCGCGGGAGTCAGTGGTCGCTGGTTCGAACCCCGCATCGGAATAAATTGGGTGAGGCCTATGTCCACTGCTGGACATAATAGGCCTCACCCAAGGCGTGCCACCGAGCTCGATCTTAATCTTCGAAGGATATATATGGGCTGTTAAAATATGTATATATATATATATATATATATATAACGTGATTTTTTGTATTTTTTTTTACAAAAAATCTCGTTATGAATTATTTTTAGATTATAGAATGTCGTGTACTAGACTACTTCACAATGTATGATGGATAAACCATAAGGTGAAGGTTTTTTGTGATACTCTAGTGAATTCTTCACTACATAATCGACGCAAAAAAAGCGAAAATAAATAAATAAAACATGGCAAAAAATGTCTATTGCATATTCGGATCAGAAACTCTAACCCTGTGGAATGGTCTGAGTCTCACAGCTCTACAACCAATGGAAAGTTTTAAACAGCGTTGAACTTGACTAGTTTCGAGTTTGAGTTAAAATTTTTTCAGAAATCTCAAAAGTTCTTCCGGCTGTGGTGGTTAATTTTCATTTTGCGGCGTACCACGATTTCGCTGTTTTGTGCATCGATGTATTGATAGTGAGTGCCTACCTCCACTATTTATCGTTTTAAAGTTTGTTTGATAAACATTAAGTATTAGCAAAAAATTTTTTCTAATTGCGACAATTAGAGAAGTATTTAGTGTAAGCTCTATTCTCTGTTTCTTTCTATAAATATATCATCAATTATTAATGGAGTCAGGCGTTACTTTGCGGAAATCCATCACTATGTGGACAGTCAAAAGTTTTACTTAGCTAAGATCCGCGACAAGCAAAACAATAACAGAAAATTAATAATGTGTGTTTTTCCGTTGGGTTAAGTGGATTTATTTGGAACTTAAACCAAAAACTTACCGAAAATCGGCCATCAACTCTCCACCCACCAACCACTATACATAACACCAAACACACATTATCACTTTTCCACCTTGTAAACGACACGTGTTTCGCCCCAACACGAGGCATCTTCAGGTATAGTAGACTCTACGGAAGACAACCGAAAAGTGTTTTTCGGTTGTCTTGTCGGCCGATTTTCGGTAAGTTTTTGGTTTAAGTTCCAAATAAATCCACTTAATCCAGCGGAAAAACACACATTATTAATTTTCTGTTATCCTGTTTTGCTTGTCGCGGATCTTAGCTAAGTAAAACTTTTGACTGTCCACATATCTTCAATTTCCTTAGCGTCATGTTTAGAACACATGAAGTTCCAAGTTTTGTTAACATCTCAATAAGAACTCATTATGATTAAATATTATTTATTTCAAATACAAATATTTTTTAATTTGTTAAAACATTACGACGACGTGGTTCGCCACCTGTCACGTCCTGATTCTCACGAGGGCGAGAAGCGACTAATAGAGAGCCGTTTCGCTGCGATGGGTGTGAGAGGAAGGATGGATGACAAGATGGATGAGTGTGGAGGAAGCAGGGTGTCGGGGATCGTAGCGGATGGAGATCTGTGGTCTCTTCCTACCCCTATGGGAATCAGGCGTAACGATATGTATTTATACGTTTATAGTATTCAAATGTAATTTTAATTCTTATATCTCGAATAATTACAATAGAAAATGATAGGTTACACGTCATCTTGATACATTCAAATCTGTTGTTATATTTTGTATTTAGAAATTAAATAGAACACAAGGGAAGAACGCAAAATAGCAAAAATTCTTCAAAAGTGCAATACTTCTCCATAAGAGCTGTATTCAAAATAATTTTCTTTATATCACAAATTTGTTGTGTTATACTATTCTGTCTTAATTTCTGTAGATATAATTATAATGTTTCACAATTTTTCAAGACTGAAGTCGTGCGGGCGAGATCGAAGTGTAATTTAATTTTTACAAAGTTGCGTATTTTTTACAAAGATGCGTATCTTACAAAACGCGTATGTTTTTTTCAAATATCCGTTATTTAATAAGTTTTGTACTAAAGCTACTTCTGTTAAAACAAAAAATAAATATGAATTTAGTGTAACAAAAGGAGGATTTATAATAAAATCAATATTTATAGGAAATAGTCCTGTAATAGTATTCGTTATCTGAACAGTTATGCCACAATAAAAATAGCATATCGAATGTCAGAAACTGTAAGACTAACTTCTGATTTTGTAGTGTACTGTTTTTGCACTTTATGAATGTAATTCTTTATTAATAGTTTGTAGTTTCGAGTGCGAAAGAGACAGCGCTAGAGTCTGTAGTCATTATTTATAATTTTGTGTAGTTTGATAAGAATAAATGTGTTGACTATTTGTGTTGTTTTTATTTGAATGTAATTCCCCGTGGTTATAATTAATGATTTCGTCGATCGAAGAGTTGTTTCTGTGGTGACAAACTTAAACAGTGGCCCTGGGAATCCCCAACTATTTTGGGCAAGAGACCTATTTTCCAAAATGAACTGATACCTCAAATACCCATTGTCAAATTAATGTAAAATTTCAGCTCTAGTTATTTTCCTATTGATAGAAAATACCGAATTAAAAACTTTTATTGGTAAGTTTAGACCCCAAGGCGTCGATATCGACCCCTTTGGGAATCCTTGGTCTAGCCTGATAAGCATGATGAAATGGTCCCCACGACAAGTACGAAATAGTACCTAATGTCAGCATATTCTAAAAACGTCTTACACACCGCTATGGGTATAGAATTTCAAATTCCTTTTGAGACCCCAACGGTACTTTTATTACTTTTACACAGAATATAAAAAAAATGGTTTTCATTTCAGGGCCGAAGCACGCCTGTATATATATTATATTCATTATAATATATTATATTACATTTATATTACACCCTTTATTTATACTATATTGTATAATAAAACACCACAAACAATATAACTGATAATACAATAATATAAGACTATGAAAAATAAAATAAAAACACAACGTCACGAATGTAAGATGGGAAGAGACTCATTCTTATGAACTGGACTTCAAAAATTGTCGGACTTTGACTTAATATGTCAATCTTTAGTCAAAACATCAAATGGTTCGAGCGACAAGTCCTGCAGAAACTGTTTGGCACGGAATATTTTAATAAATAATGTTCTAGTGGGCGTTTGTAACTACAAAAAGGCAAATCTAATCAAATATTGATAATTTACGAATTTTTGATGACACCACATACAGGTCCAGAATTAGGTTTTCAAATATAAAAAGGATATAAATAAAATTCAATAACTTTTACGAAGACAATAAAGTGCTAGTTTATTTTTTTATAAATCATGTCTTATTGTTGAGCTGTGCCATTCGCTGAATTAGTGACATCTGGATGCCGTTAATGTCGCAGACGATATTTTTTACCACTAAGATGCTCATCATCGGGTTAACTTTTGAGGTAACCCCACAGAAAAAATCCACAGGGGTGAAATTCAGCAACCTGAGTGGCCGGGGATATCGCCAAAACGGCTGAATGAAACCATTTGCGTAAAGTGAAAGCAGGATGTTGTCTCAATTCAATTCAATTCTTTGTTTATGGCAACTGATGTTGTCTCATTATTGACAGAAAATAACACGTCATAAATAAAAATAAATCAATGAAAAAAAAAAAAGACACAGGTCAAATGTTATTCTGCCACCGGACATCTGTTATATACATATGTACTTATAGTACCGTAAACGCCCCAGAGATTAATATAATACGATAATATATTTATCCCGTAATAATATTTTAATTAGAACATCAAACTCTTGTTTTGTTTACAATGTAAGCAACGTTTAAAACTTCACAATAAATTAACGTTGTGCGCGTGTTCGTATCTTTTGACAAGGAATTATAGAATTACATTGTGCCAAATTTAGTAGTAGTGAAACTGATAAGTTTAATTATTAATTTAATGATTAAATCATTATATTTTATTACGTTATATTGTGGATGTAAATGGAAAAGTCGGTAGGGGAGGACCATTAAGCATAATATACCTAAAATAAAACTAGTAACACACGAAATTTAAGATATAAATGATCTTTGAAAATAATTAAGTTTGTGTATGCCTTTATTAAGTCAAAAACATAAACATAAAAAGGACTCTTATGTGCTATCATGTGTACGTTGAGTCAATATTGCGCTATGGATTAATAATGTGGGGAAATAGCACTTACTAAAATAGAGCGTTTGTAGTATAAAAAAAAATGTATTAGGGTAATTTACGGTCTCCAACCACAGGAGTCGTGCTAGCCAGTGTTCAAGAAGCTTGGCCTACTACCACTGCCAGCTCTCTATATATATGAAGTGTGTGTGTTTGTATGGAGGCATAAAGAATTATTTAAAACAGCTAATGATAACGCTGGTCTTCCCCGGCGCGATCCCCAAAGATTAGTGCCAGATGATCACCCCAGACCGAGTAAATATATCAAAAGCTGCCTGTTCATGTGTATACGCATTTACAACAATATGCCTTATGAATTAAAACATTTGAACACGAGATTATTTAAAAAAAAGACTATATGAATAGCTAATAGATTTTTTTTTCATCTTGTTATATCTCGCATTATGCAAATAAAGAATTATTATTATTAAGGAAACATGACTTGACCAAATTGTCGAAGTTTTTAATAAAGGCCAGATTAAGAGTACCCTTAACCGGAGAGCTTGCATGAAGGGAAGGATGAGTGTGGAGGAAGCAAGGAATGTGTTTCGAAATAGTAGATGGAAATTTGTGGTCTCGCTTACCTCCACGGGAAACAGGCTTGACGATATGTATGTATGTATGTTTATCGATATATTATTAATTAGAATACTAATTAGACTGTACTTGGATCTGCCGTTGATGTTAAAAAGAGTCATCACTAGTCTCATCAATCGACCCTTATATAAAGAAAAGTTTCATCCCACCATCTGGATTAATGGCATCCTAGTAATTTTAATCTTTAAGAAAACTACGTGTAGTTAAAGATCAAAAACCAAAATATATACTTTCAGTTAAAGTGTTCAATTGACCAACTCAATACATCTTGAGTTTATTGAGTTGGTCAATTGAAAATCCAACAATTATTACGAACAACACTAGAGCGTTGTGTGGGACGCGCTGTGAGGGGCGGGTGGGGGAGCTGGAAGACGGACAGATTAGCATACGGTCCGGTATAACATTTGCAACTTTCTTATTTGTCTTAACTTTGATGAATGCTAATACTCTCGAGGTTTGTTATTAATTATTTATAATTGGGCACGTTTACTTTAAATACTTGCCGGGCATTATAGGTCACGGTGTATTTTCACTGGTGAAATCTGCTACACTCTTTTAGTTACCTAACCTAAAATCTTTTAAGAATTATTTATAAACATTAAAAACAAAGTAGAAACCATTGTTATCATATATGTCAATATAAAGGTTTCGTCTTATTTTCTTACCATTAAAAGTAGAATGTTTAAAATTAGTAATTGTTTTGACGTGAAACATCCTATCGCGGGGTATGGGAGTGAAATTGTGGACTGAGACGTAGTCTCGATTCTAGCTACTCTCCCTTCTACTCGACACTACGCACGAGTCGTAATTTTAATGTTTCACATCTACCAAGCGTTCTATGAGGTTTCTTTTTATTTTAATTACTTATATAACATAACAGCACCGATACCAATTTTAAATCTACTAAGAAAAACTCGATGGTTCCACTTTTAAATTGCCAAATTGTTTTTACAATGTAAAATGTATTAAAACTTGTTAACCGCCATACAAAGCTGAAATCGTTATTTGTAGGTCGCTTTTGATGACATTTGACAGAAGCCCGAAATGCTCGCGTAACTTTAAGGGGTAAGCACGCAGGCCCCGAAAAAGTGTTATATATATATATATATATATATATATATATATATATATATATATATATATATATATATATATATATATATATATATATATATATATATATATATATATATTATTTTGTTTGCTATAATACAGGAGAGGTTTATTTTTTTTCGCCCGCGTGAGAATCAGGACGTGACGGGTGGCGAACCACGTCGCCGTCATTTTCAACAAATTAGGTATATTAAATTCGTCTTTAGTGAATCCCACGAGCCGCAAGGGAGGATGGAGTTCAGCCCCAGCAGAGCCCTGCGTGCTGAGGTAAGGCACCATAGTCCCCGGGGGAGCCCGACCCCGGGACGATCGGCACGCTTACGACTAGGCTCACCCCTAGCCACGCATCCATTGGCATGGCAGACCGTGGATTGGCGGAGAGGAAGGGAAAGGATAGAGAAGAAAGGAAGGGCAGGAAAGGAAAATGTGGATTGGGGGGGTTACCAGACTCGGAATAAACATTTAAAATCCATATAAATATTTATTCCGATGCGGGAATCGAACCCGCGACCATTGACTCCGCGGGCGGAGGGCCCCGCCACTGAGCTAATCGGTCGCCAAGGTTTATGAATAAAAAAGAATTCGGAGAGGAAAGCATAAAAGAACAGCTTAAAAAATTAAAAAATCTTTTTCTTCATTTTACTTCCAATAGATGGCGTTCGTGACGGCTTTATTGTCTGACGGATGTGTTGTTATACAAAACTGTCGTTTCTTTTGTGCGATTTCGAAAAGTATTGCATACCTAAGTACTAACATACCAGGAGAAGATAAATACAGGGGAACATATATTGTAGGTGAAACGAAGTTCACCGGGCCATCTAGTCCTAGATAAAATTCTATTTGTGAGACAATTTTCTTTATATAGTTTATTTTATAGTCATCGTTCAACTTAGTCTTTTGAGTGTTGCCACACCATCAAAAGGTGGGTAACCAAGCGTTGAGAATTTCTAGAACTGTCTTGGAAACTAAGTATTAGTAGGTTTTGGAATTCAAGTAATATTTTCGGAAGATAGGAGATAGATCAGTTTTTTTTGGGATAGAGTGATTACCTGTAAATAATGATATATTAATTTCACTTGTGAATTCCTCAGACTTTTATAGCTTGCTGATATTTTATATGATTCAGAAGTGGTTGAGTCAATTTGCAGACGAATAGTTTGCCCTGGATGGCATATTATTAGTCTGTAGCATGAATGGGCCGCCTCGCCCAGGGGAGTACCACATTCCCATAGAAAACCGACGTCTGAGTGGTAGCTTAGCTACCACACTTTTTGAGCTGAGCGGTTGAGTTCCGGAGAAACTCCCATAATAACACTTTCCATGAAGGCCAACAACGCTTTTGCATTGCCTATGTTAATGGGCGGCGTTGATTGCTTTCCATCAGGTGACGCTCCTGCCCGTTTGCCTTCCTATACCATCAAAAAAAAACTTTTTGAATACCTCATCTGTTAGGGATTGTGCTGTATTTGTTCTTCAGGTCGTGTTTGACGATGGTTCTATCCTTGGATTATTGATATGAAATATTTTTACAAAATAAGGTGGTAAACAAGCATGCATGTCGCTGATGGCTAGTAATTAACGCCGCCCACAAGCATCCGCAGTGCCATAAGCATTGCGGAAGCGTTGCCGGCTTTTAAGAAATATGTAGGCTTGTTTTTTGAAGATTCCAATATCTTATTGGCTCAAAAATACTGCTGGAGGTAGGTAGGTTTCCACATGGTAGTGGTGCGTGGAATGAAATTTCGGGGAAAACATAACGTACTGGTTCGCCACCAAACGTGTCACCTGAAGGAAAGTAATTTATGTCGTTCATAGGCATCTGGAACACGATAGGTATCACAAATGCGTTGCCGGTCTTGATGATATACGTAGGTTTGGTTTTTGAAAGTATTACTGCGGGGGAATCTCTTCCTCTGTTAGCTAAAGCTGAGCCACTTCCTTTGCCTAGAATAAGATTATATATAAATATATTGGATTTCATTTATAAATGGTTAATTATAATGTAAGTTTAATATAAGGCTATTTTTTTATCTTATTCAGACAAATAAAATATTGTATAATAAAACGAATTAATACGAAAACATATCTGGTTGATTACTTATGATGGTTGCGAATGGAATAAAGTTTTGGAAAAATCTCACCGTACTGGATCGTGGATTTGAGGCGAGTTGTGCAGTAAAGTAATTCAGTGGCTGGAATTTTCCGAACAATTCCTCGGAGTTTCGATATCCGCGTGGTAGAATCGATAAAAGATGCTAAGAGACGAGATATCCCTCAGCAGTGTTAAAGAATTTAGCCGTTCAGTAAAATCTTGGATTTATGCGGATGAAATCGAGGCGATATTTTGAAGTCTTCGTTGCCTTGTTCGATAAATTTGATTCGTACTAGCGTGCCTTTGGCTCTAAACACTAAATCACTGGTCCATTGAGAATCGTCAATTTAAAAGTTTATTTTATTACGAACATTTTTTCCGCAGGTGTTCCGATGTAGAACTGGTCACCCTAACGATAAGAGTTTGCATGGTAATGTTGACAAATATTAAAATTGCATATGAACAGCGTTATGTGTTTGTAAAATGTCTCACAAAGGTTTCAAAGGAAAGAATAAATAGACTAAAAGTAATAATCCAGGTCCAGTGTCATTTATATATGGATATTATTATCAATACAACTAGTATAGTGACAGTGGATCGTAATTGAATTCTTAAATTCAAAGCAAGGACAGTAAATATTAGTGTCCCACGTAACAAAAGTCTTTTAAAAGATAAAAGATAGATAGATACATGAATATATTCTTTATTGTACACCAAATATATAAGTTTATTATACAATTATTGATTGTAATATTTATATACAAATGGCGGTCTTATCGCTAATAGCGATTTCTTCCTGACCTTAGGATTTCAGACCAGACCGTAGGATGGACACAATGTTAAAAAGATAATTTGATGTAGGTTGGTGATACATTATCGTTAATAAAATATCGTATAATGATGATCGAGAAAAGAATGAAAAAAATATTAATAAACAAAGCAAATATATAAGTATATACATACATATACAAATACACATACATATATTGACATACATATATACACACATAAATATAGGTTAACCGTAAATAATAAACGAATACATAAAAAAATACAGAAGTATTTATAAAGATAGATAGTGATTTATGACAAGCTTTTTGAAAATTGGGATACTTCGCTCGTCTCACCTCTAGCGGCAACAAATTCTATAACCTGATCGGTTATGGAATTTGTTGCCGCCTGTACTGTGAAAGATTGGTCAAAGAGGAAAAAGATACAGCAAATAAATAAATGAAACTGACACAGCACATGATTATCTCGATGTATGGCACATAGAGAAAATATCTTGCTTTATGGACAGTCAATATATAGACAGTCAAAAGTTTTACTTAGCTAAGATCCGGGACAAGCAAAACAATAACAGAAAATTAATAATGTGTGTTTTTCCGTTGGGTTTAGTGGATTTATTTGCAAACTTAAACCATAAACTTACCGAAAATCGGCCATCAACTCTCCACTCACCAACCACTATACACAACACCAAACACACATTATCACTTTTCCATCTTGTAAACGACACGTGTTTCGCCCCAACACGAGGCATCTTCAGGTATAGTAGACTCTAAGGTAGACAACCGAAAAGTATCTATAATATCTTGCTTGTTGATTCTAATATTGCGTCTGTTGTAGTCTCATTGATTAGTCTTAAAAACTTGGAATTACCTCTGGTATTTAATTTATATGTGTGTCACACACACACACACAAAGACCTGAATGATGACTGACACAATGCCATATTCTGTTAATGACATATGACAGGACTTTTCCCGCCAACTTCAACCAGTGACGTTGTGTTTTTATCTCATTTTCATAATCTTGTATCCACTCTAGTGTCTAAATCATCTGGCAAAAGAAATTTAAGTTGCGAATGTGGATGGTAGGGTCGACAGGGGAAGACCACGGAAAACATACCTTGACCAGATCAAGAATACTCTTAACCGGCGGGCTTGCACGAGGAGAGTAATGAGTGTGGAGGAAACGAGAAAAGTATGCCGAGGTCGTAACAGATGGAGATCTGTGGTCTCTGCCTACCCCTACGGGAGACAGGCGTGACGATATGTATGTAATCTTATGTTATTGTATTATCACTTGTATTGTTTAATTGTAGCATCATATTGTATAATATAGTTCGATTAAGGCGTGTAAGTGAAGTGATATAAAATAAATGCATGTATCGTGACTTTTTAAGTTGACTTAAAAAGTCTATAGGTTTTGATAGAATAGCCAACGCTTTATCAAGACGTAACGTGACAAGCCGACTAGTATATATCAAGATACTTGATGATATTATATTTTACTTCACACTGGCATAAGAGTTAAGTTAGTTAGCTAATTTCCATCAAGGACAGAGATATATGACAACACACCGCCCTCTCTCGGCCGCCACCTGAGACACGTCTTCTTCAATCTCTACGCCAATGCGTTACAACAGAGATTGCCAAAGCTTTTTAATCATCGACACCTATATAATTTTTGAAAAACTTCATCGACCCCCAAAAGTGATTTTTATTTCATTAAAATCAAATTATTTATTAATTATCGATAATATATATGTTATTATTATACATTTATTATATGATTTTAAACATTTATTAGAGTAAGTTTTATGACAAATATCTTAATATTGAAATTTTAATACATTAATATTTATCAAATAATAAGTAAAGTAAAAACAGATAATTTTTTCTCAGTCAATGGGATGGGTGTGTAGTTTTACGTATCGTGAAAATTTCAAATAAGAACTTGTGTTTATTAATAGGGATCGATTTTTGGTCCTCATCGACCCCTAAAATCGTTTATGTCGATTCCCTGGGAAAGCGATTTCGACCCCTAGGGGTCGACATCAACCACTTTGGGAATCCCTGCATTACAGTGACCGATCAGCGTGTATGTCCCTTGGCATTTTGTGTTTCTCTCTTATTGTTGTAACCTTGAAAAATTTATTTCTTCCCGTCGGTGTCGTCTGAGGGGTTAATGAAGTAATTTATAGAAAGAATCAATAATTCCCCCCTAAAGTCCCCTTGGACTAAATGCCGATAAATAAATTTTTTGAATTTTTTTTCAACAGTTGAGAAAGGAAGAAAGACGAAAGGAAAAAATCTTTGTTTAAAAAATGCACAAAGCAGTATAGACATACAAAGTATATACATATAAAATAATAAAAAAAATATGTGAAAAGATATATAAATTAAAATTAAAACAAACAAACAAAAATCAAAAAAATATAAATAATAAAAATAAAAAAAACAAAAATACATTAATCATAATAGACCTGCAGTCAATTATATATGACGATATGATATTTTTCGTAATCAATTATATTTGATTACGAAAAAGTCTACACTTAACAAAAAGTTGCGGCAAGTCACAGAGCTGATTTTGAATGTCACCTAATTCTTTCTAAGCTGGTAGTGCACGGATATATAGATAATTATAAAGTTTTTTAAATTAATATATCATTTCTTATTATACATACATACATACATATCTTCACGCCTGTCTCCCGTAGGGGTAGGCAGAGACCACAGATCTCCATCCGCAACGATCCCGTCACACCTTCCTTGCTTCCTCCACACTCATCCATCTTTTCATCGATCCTTCCTCTCACATTCATCGTAGCGAAACGGCTCTCCGTTAGTCGCTTCTCGCCCTCGTGGGAATCAGGACGTGACGGGTGGCGAACCACGTCGCCGTCATTTTTAACAAATTAATTTTATTATAATTTGTCATAGTGAATCACACGATCCGCAAGGGAGGATGGAGGTCAGCCTCAGCAGAGCCCCGCATGCTGAGGTTAAGCACTATAGTACCCGTGGGAGCCCGATACCGGGACGGTCGGCACGCTTGCGATTAAGCTCGCCCCTAGCCACGCATTCATTGGCACGGCAGACCGTGGATTGGCGGAGAGGAAGGTAGACAGGATGATAAGGATATGATACTGCCGGAACGGAAGACAAGGAGTGATACGATATATATAATATAATATTATAAATATATTAAATAATTATATAAAATATATTAAGTATCTATATAATATTAATATAATATGATAAGGTTATACAAGTCATCGTGACAAAAGACAAAAATTAGTTGTCATGTCTGTGGACGTCATTTATTAATGTCTAATGTGTTTTGATGATACTGCCTTGCAGTTAAGACACCAAGATGTGATTCACTCCCTGTATATCCCTCTTCTGTAATCTACATTTATTTAAAGTAGTATTCATTAAATTTATAAATATGTCGTTCTGATTCACTGAACGGATACGAAAGTTTCATAATAACTTGAGACAAAAGAGGAAAGTTTTTTAATGAATATATTAATGGACGACAAAGCATCCTTCCTACAGATCAAACACGTTTGTATTTGGTTTATATTTTAATTAGTTGAACTGTCCGTTTAAACTCCTTTCCATTATCCTATCCTATCCTATCCTACTAATATTATAAATGCGAAAGTTTGTGGGTATGGATATATGTTTGTAACTCTTTGACAAAAAAAAAACTGGACGGATTTGGATGAAACTTCACAGTAATATAGGTTATACATCGGAATTTAGTAATTAAGAAAAGGATTAAGTCGGAAAAAAATCTGACCTCTGAGAGCTATCTTGGTGTACACTGCCTAAACCATTGGAGTTACACAAAGATGACGTACCGTAGGCTTGTTTGTCTTGAATAGTTCCCCTTTTATGTGGAAGCCACTATGACCAAAATTGTGAACCATAAATTAAGTATATATATATATATATATATATATATATATATATATATATATATATATATATATATATATATATATATATATATATATATATATATATATATATATATTTAAAATGATCTGTCACGAAACTTAATGTGGCAGACCAAATACCACGCCAGCGTAACCGCGGGCAAAAGCTAGTATTATACAATACTCTGATAATTAGCGCATGGTAAAGTTTTGAGGCATGTGCATGTAATAGTAGGTGAAACGTTCTGATAATTAAAAAATATATAATAATAATCTTATATATGTATGTAAAGGAAAACATTCTTTATGATTCTATGTAGACAATAACTAATAAACATTTTAGAATAAGATTTGACGGGGATTTTTCCCGCCAATTTACATCAGTGACGTTGTGTTTTTATGTCATTTTCATAATCTTATATTATTATCAGTTATATCGTTTAATTGTGATGGCGTATTGTACAATATAATTCGATTAAAGCGTATAAGTGAAGTGATATGAATTAATTGAGTAGAGTAAATGAAATTATCGTGATTGAGGACATAGAGAAGATGAATGTGGATGGAAGGCTCGGAAGGGAAAGACCGTACTCTTTGGTCTTTCCCTTATATATACATACCGTACCCAAACTGCTGAACTTCTTAAGAAAGGCCACATGGTTAATGATCAAAAGTACTGTAGTGATACATTAATAAATGTATCACTAATGCAATAAAACACTTTGTTTTATTTCTTTTTAAATTCTGTTTTTAAAATTAAAAAGAAATAATATTCTGTTAAAACAAAATTAGTTCAATTGACGTCATTTACATAAACCATCTTTTGGTATTATGTACCATTTGAATCAAAGAAAAAAGTAAGCTGCCTCGAATGGTCTCCGTCGTTTTTATAAAACAGTTAAAGATTTTAAAAAAAGAGATCATTCGACGCAGCTCTCCTTTTTTCTGATTTAAATGGTGTATAAAACCAAAACACGGCTAAGGGAGAGACACCAGGGAGTTTAAACGTGTGATCTCGACTGAGTGGGAATATATCACACAGGACGCCAACAAAAGCTTGGTGGAAATCATGCCAAGACGATTACACGCCGTAATTGCTGCACGGGTTCATACTCGTTATTAATTAGTCGTCTTTTTTTTATCAAAGTACCGTACAAAGTGGTAGAGCCACGCTGCAGACAAATACTTTGTCAAAATGGCATATTATTTGTCTGTAGCGTGAATGGGCCGGCTCGCCCGGGGAAGTACCACACTCCCGCAGAAAACCGGCGTCTGAGTGGTAGCTTAGCTACCGCGCTTCATCCGGTGAGTGGTCTGAGTTCCGGAGGCCTTACACCCTTCCCCTTCCACTCTCGTTCCCCCTCCCACACCCTAATGTCACTTTCCTTAAAGGTCGGCAACGCTTCCGCACTGCTTATGGCGCTGCGGATGTCTATGGGCGGCGCTGATTGCTTTCCATCAGGTGACACGCCTGCTCGTTTGCCCTCCATTCCATAAAAAAATAAATAAATAAAAATACTCGTAGACTTTTTCACTATACTCATAAAAATGTCCATTTTCACACGGAATTCTGTGTACATAGTCTAAAAAACCGATTCTAGGATTTAAGTGTTAAAAAAAATCTTAAAAAGAAATGTATAGTCATCTAAGCTAATAACGTACTAAAAATATTATACTATATTAAAAGTTTTACTTAGCTAAGATCATTTTGACTGTCCATATAGTGATGGATATCCGCAAAGTAACGATTATTTATTTTCGTATTATATTATATTATATATATATATATATATATATATATATATATATATATATATATATATATATATATATATATATATATATATATATATATATATATATATATATATATATATATATATATAATACGAAAATAAATATACGTTATAACGATTATATTCGCAGCGTGGCTTTACCACTTCGGACTTAAGTTTATTAAAACAGTTAATAATTCAAATGACAATTTTCTTTGCAAATTTTTTTATTGAAACATTAAAGCTCTCCCTCATCGCCGCCCACGGGCCTAACCTGTGCAGATACACCGAACACCTGTTGAAGGTCCTGATAGGTCGAAGGGGTGCCATCCAAGGGGGTGGAGTCCAGATAAGGAGTGGGAGTATTTGAGCACATATAGCGCGATAACGCAGCGCGCGCGGCATCAGGACCCAAGCCTTCGAGGTGGACACTTCAGTTGTTGTCAACACGCTTCGCACCTGGACTGTATCACTCAGGTAAGTCGTTATAAGAATAAATATTTGTATCAAAACCCAATTTATCAATTATTAATTATATTATTATTATTTCTTAATTAATTTAAATTAATGTTTATGTGCGTAATGAAAAAATCTATAAATTTTTAAGTCCTGTACATAAGGATGAAATTATTTGCTGAAAGGTTAATATTTCTTTTTTTAATATATATATATATATATATATATATATATATATATATATATATATAATTATTATACTTTATAATAGAAATAAAACATTATTTTTTACAGAAACTTAATGTTAAAATTAAAACCTAACTAGATATTAAATTTAACATAAAAAAAGAAAAAAATCTTAATATAATAATAAAAGAAAAAAATATTATATATAATAGTATTTAATAGTACATTTATTATATTAACAGGTTATAATAAGACATAAAAAAAAGTTGAGGTTTCCGCGTCACGGGGAAACGGGTGTTATTTTTATCCCTAATTAATCGAATTTTGTGATATATTGTAATAGCTCTTAGACTCCTGAGGACACTTTCCTTCCTGTATTTAATTAATCGAATTCCATCGCTAAATGAACCGTGTAGTGTAATGGAAATGAAATAAACACGTGTATCGTGCCTGTTTGACTTGACTGCAAAAACAATATAACATACAATATGAATATAATATATAAATACGCATAAATTAATAATATATATAAATGCGCATAAATTAATTTTAACTAAAATTCCATTATGATTGGTAAAGATTAAAACGACTTTTATATACTAAAGTCAAATTGGCCAAACCCTATTTATCACTCATAAAGTCTATGGATCGTTTTTTTTACGGTTATATAAGAAGTTAAATTCGGATAGGTTTTTAAAAGTTAAATTCGGATATATTGCCGATACAGCAATACTTCGCTTTGCGTCATTTCGTTTTGAGTTTTTACAAAGTTTCATCGTTGCTTAATTAGTATTAATTTTCACTGTGCGTCGTTAGATTTTCGAGGTGGCGTTGTTTTAGTTTCGAGTTGTTAATTTATTTTTTTAAAATTTTCTTTTTTTTTCTAAAATATGGCAACACTTTAGTTTCTAATTGCGCCATGCCATCAAAACACTGGGATTCCCTTTCTAACTAAAAATCAACACAATTTGAATACAGTTTTATTTACATTTTATTTTGCTAATTAGTTTTTAGAGTTCAGTTTCAATTACGTAGTATGTTGTAATGTAGTGTGTTGTGCTTTTTTTTTAAAAGAGTGTTGTGCTTTTTTTTATTGGTCCAATGTTTGCTGAATAGCTTACCAATTTTTTGTGAAAGAAAGCCGACTTACGACAACAGCCATTATGGACTCATCAGACAGTGATTAATTTTAATTATAGTTTTCATAAATTAATTGAATAGTTATTTTGTGTTAATTGAATGCGATTTTTTTTGTTTTTTTGTATGTATGTAATAAAATTTCATAGTATTTTTGTTTTTTAAATTAAACTTTGTTCAATTTTCTTTTTAAAAAGTAGTATTTTCGTAACCCTGGAGCCTAGCTTCGATCTTTACATGGTTTGCTATGGAAAATCTTAATTCACTTTGCGTCGTGTTTTTTTGGAAGGTAACCACGACGCAAAGTGAGGTATTGGTGTATTATATTTTCCTGTAATAAGACATTTCATTGGACAATGAGGTTAGGGAAATTGCTTCCTCAGATGTCTGTCCGAGTGAAGCGTCTCACAGGTTCATGGCTAGATATAGCTTACCATAGATTTTAATTTAGTTTTAATTTACATTAATATTAGATAAAAAATTACTTACCTTCTCACAAATATAGACCCCGTCGTCGGTATAAAGAATATTTGATTTGATTTAAAAATGATATTGTATTTTAACAATATCTACCGTTTTCTAATTAAATTTACAGAAATCTTTAAATTTTTAGCTTGTAAGAGTTAAAATAAAGCCTTTAGAATATAAAATATTAATATTGTAAAGGCTTTATTTTCATTTAAAAATTTGAGTTTTAAACTTTTCTTCTATTATAAATTTGATTTTTATCAACAACATACGCCTCACCCAAGGTTCGCCAACTATTAGATTGCCTGATGTCTGATCCAGCCGGGGGACGATCCTTGCTCCATTTGCTGAGTCGCGGTTTCCAGCACTCGTCTACTCTAACGAATGTCGGTTCTCTAACAAATGTGGGCAGACCATTGCCCCTTTAATTTGCTAACTAGAGAAGAAAGAAGAAGCTATATTGGTCACTTTCGTTCTCGGCGGATTTTATAATTCTGGTATCATATATACCAGAGAAACTCCAAATGTGACTTTTCCCGCTAACTTACATTAGATAGATAGATATATTTTTTTTATGGGATAGGAAGGCAAACGAGCAGGCGTGTCACCTGATGGAAAAGCAATCAACGCCGCCAATAAACATCTAATGAGTGTCATTATGGGGGAGGGGAAGGGGATTGGGCCTCAGGAACTCAACCGCTCATCGGACGAAGCGCGCTAGCTAAGCTACCACTCAGACGCCGGTTTTCTGCGTGCTATTTCATAGTACAGACAAATAATATGTCTTTCTTGACAAAGTATTCGTCTGCAGCGTGGCTCTACCGTTGTATATATTCATTCTGCAGTATACATTTTTATCTATTACATATCAATTCACATTGAATACAAATGGAAATGAGCGATGGCTCAATCATGAGTGACGTTGTATTATTTCATTTTCATAATTGTATGTTCTTTATTATCAGTTATATTTTTCTAACACTAGATATACCAGCGATAACACTAGATATACCAGTCAAAAACGCAAATTATTTTTACTAACAGTATATACAGTAATATAAACTTTATAAAATTAATTCTTTAGTTATAACTAGAAAAGTCATGATATCATTACGAAAAAAAAATATTACACGTAGTAGGAATTTTAAATTGAAATACCGAAAACAGTCATTTTGACTGGTCTGGTATATAGTGTTAATTCAGTTCGTATCATGACTTTTTAGATGGCCTCCATAAGTCCATTGAAGTTTTATGGTAGCTGAGCTGACTAGTACAAGTCAAGATACTGGATTTGTTATATGTATTATCTATTATGTTATTATATGAATCTTTTCTAATAGTATGTTCTTTTTATGGTCTTTAAAGTTCTTCAGTAAAAAATAATGTTCTATTAAAGTTTGGTTGGTCGCTGGTTCGATCCCCGCATCTAAATAAATATATGTATGGATTACAAATATTTATTCTGAGTCTGGTAACCCCGCCAATCCGTATTGGATAAGCGTAGTGGGTTAACATCCGTTCCTAAGGCCCGTGCTCAGCAGTGGGACATATATGGGCTGATAAAAAAAGTTCGGTTTAGGTGATATATGTTTTCTTTTGTTCGTAAAATGGAGGATTAATACATTTATATTTGCTTTTCATACAGCCTAACCGATAGCTGCAGTCCTGTCGTGGCTGAAAAAGTACAACCCTACCGTAAGCGACTGTGAAAAGGCGTTTGCCTCGAGGTACAAGCGGCAGCGGACAAAGAAGTGCCTGTGTGAGGGGTGAGAGCGAGATGTGGCGCTGCGCGTGCGCACTGGCGCTGCTCTGCGCTACTCTCGCACGTTCCGGCACATTCAAACGCGCTGAGAGTGAGTGAAACAAGTATATTTCATTCTGTTCATTTTTGTAATAGAACAAGTTGAACTGTCAAAATGCAGACAGCAAGATGTTAAAAATTAATTTCCCATACTCCTCAAAGATGAATGGTTTTAAAACGTATACGGAACAACAAATAAACGAGTGAAGCAGGTATTTTTTTCAATACCAACAATAAGTTACATATATATATATATATATATATATATATATATATATATATATATATATATATATATATATATATATATGTGTGTGTGTGTGTATTGTATATATCTTGTTCAAATATTCAATTAGTTAACAAAAGACTTTTTATTCTTCCACTTTAGTTCAAATACATTTTTTTAAACTTGTAATGGATGATACTTAATGTTAATATAGTTCGGTCAAATATTAATTCATTAATTAAATTTAATTAATTAATTTTAGTTCTATATGAGATAAAAAAATCGCAGGATAAGAATGCAAATTAATTGTAATTATTTTATAAAAAGTAACCGATATAACATTTTTCTTTGCTTACATAAGTAGGAAATGACTTAAATTTTATTTATAATACTTATTTTTTTTACGTGTTCGTTAGAAGACAGTCTTATAACGAAACGCTATCAAAATACTGACAGCAAAAATCAAAAAAGTTTTATCGCAATTGGATGACTGACTTTGGAAAGTATACGTAAATAAACAAAAAAATAATTATTTATGTATATATACGTATATAATTTATATTACGACGACTTAAAATATCTACAAAAAAACATATGTCTCTAATGGTACTGGAAACATGTATGAAAATGGCTGTCCGAACAAAAAAAATGGCGTCTCGAGTCACACATGTTTTACTATATATTATATTTAATTTACAATAAATAAACTTTGTATGTATCTTTTCTATTGTATATATTTTGAACAGTGTTGTACATTATTTATTTATGTAATACATTGTGCGAATTTACTGACAACCAAAATTTTATTTTTAAATAAATTGTAAAATAGAATTACAGAACACCGGACGCGGTCCGAATGTTGCCAGTGTGGAATAAAATTTAACTTATTAAATAAAGTTAGGAATAATTTTGTATTTTCATATTGCCTTTTATTTAAGTAAATATTTGTTTTGTTCTCAATTAACTGTAAATAGATTTCATACATTTCGTATCATTGCTCTCTTTTATTACATATACCGTTTTATATATAATAGATTACATGTATGTATAATTTTATGTTGAATTAGCTTTTTTTGAACTCGTAATTACTCTACGAGGAAAATAACAGTGACAATGAGTGAGGAAAAATACAAATAATAATAATATCATTTTTATATTTGTTTTTTATGGGATGGAGAGCAAACGAGCAAGCGTGTCGCCTGATGGAAAGCAATCAACGCCGTCCACAGACGTTCGCGACACCATAGGAATCGCGGGAGCGCTGCCGGCCTTTAAGGTATGTGTAGGCTTGTTTTTTTGAAAGTGCCAATGACGTATAGATTCGGAAATACCACAATAGCTGGTTCAACAGGGTGGTGGTGCGTGGAAAGAAGTTCCAGGGGAAGCGCACTGTACTGGATTGGTTTGTGGTCCATCCAAATGGTTTTGTTTAGAGAGAACTGTATAAATACCAATTATAATTATTTAAATTTTTATATTATTTTTTATTCTAATTGTTGATCTTTTGTTTATTGTCATTTTATCTAGTGTCACCGGTGCCTTTTGTGCTTGGATCGCGTTATGGGAGGTCGCCTCCACGTATGATTGCACCAAGGAATGACAGGTGGGGTGGCGCTATTGAATTCTCAAATATTACCCTAAAAAGTTGCGACATCCTTACTTTCTTATTTTACTTGTCCTACTATTTGATATGAGCCCTTCATATATCTCAGGCGAATATATATTAACCGTTTTTCCAGGAAGTATTGTCTGATCTACATACATATATATCGTCACGCCTGTCTTCCGTAGGGGTAGGCGGAGACCACAGATCTCCATCCGCTATGATCCCGGCACACCTTCCTTGCTTCCTCCACACTCGTCCATCTTTTCATCCATCCTTCTTCTCACAATCATCGTAGCGAAACAGCTCTCCGTTAGTTGGTTCTCGTCCTAGTGGGAATCAGGACGAGACGGGTGGCGAACCACGTCGCCGTCATTTTTTAATAAATGAGCCCGATCCTGGGATAGTCGGCACGGTTGCGACTAAGCTCGCTCCTACCCACCAGCTAATCCACTGGCTCGGCAGACCGTGGATGAGTGGAGAGAAAGGGAAAAGGACAGAGAAGAAAGGAAAGGAAAGATGGACTTAGACAGGATGATAGGGATATGATACAACCGTAACGGAAGACAAGGAGTGATACGGTAGTAGCTCGGCAGGCCGGGGTCGCGTACCCGTGTACCAATACCATAACTACCGAACTGGCGGCTGGGCAAAGATACTCCATGACCTTGTCTGATCTGTAACCCAGGATGGTGCTTTCAACCTTAACTACTATTTTAAAAAAAGGAATATTCGACCTGTAACCCAATATAAATAGGTATGATCGAATATTCTATCTTTAAAAATAATATTCGAATTCGATCGAGGAAGTGGTAATAAGTAAGAAGTAAAAAAATAAAATCATCATCTATCATCATAACGGTAATGAATCACCAACCAAATCTTTATTTTTTATCACCAATCAAATTAACTCTTCGACACTGTGTCCATCCTACGGTTGTCTGGAAGAAATCTCTATTAGCGATAAGGCCACCATTTGTATATAAATATTACAATTAATAATTGTATAATTTTATTTTTGGTGTACAATAAAGAATATATCTATCTATCGAGTTATCGATTCGATATGGACAGTCAAAAGTTTTATTTAGCTAAGATCCGCGACAAGCAAAACAATAACAGAAAATTAATAATTTGTGTTTTTCCGTTGGGTTTAGTGGATTTATTTGGAACTTAAACCAAAGACAACCGAAAAGTCTACCGTAGAGTCTACTATACCTGAAGATGCCTCGTATTGGGCCGAAACACGTGTCGTTTACAAGATGGAAAAGTGATAATGTGTGTTTGGTGTTGTGTATAGTGGTTGGTGGGTGGAGAGTTGATGGCCGATTTTCGGTAAGTTTTTGGTTTAAACTCCAAATAAATTCACTAAACCCAACGGAAAAACACACATTATTAATTTTCTGTTATTGTTTTGCTTGTCGCGGATCTTAGCTAAGTAAAACTTTTGACTGTCCATATAGTGATGGATTTCCGCAAAGTAACGCCTGACTCCATTAATTATCGTTTCGAGTTAAGGTCGAAAACCTAACTTTACCACCGGAAATACTATATAATTCAATTTCTTTTCATTTATATTTGTAACTTATCGATTATTAATGTAGTTAAATAAATATTTCCATAACACTTCCTTCTTTGAAAATTTTATTTTTACCTCTGTATGCTTTAAGTGTTGCTTTAAATTACGATTAGCTCTTTTAAGAACGGAAAAGAAGATTGTACTAACGGAACGTATTCGACAGGTTCTTCATGGGCAGCAGATATGGGAAGCGATCGGAGTCACCCCACATAGAGTTGGAAGCGGTACGGTTCTTGCCGGAGGTGGAATTGCCGTTACTGAGGGAGTTACGATCGCTATGTCAACTAAATGTTCTTGCCACACTTTGTTCTAAACTGAACACGGCAAAATCAATTGATAGGTAAGAAGAGAAGAAAATTATTATGATCATAATCAATATCAGCCCACGGCAGTCCACCGCCCAAAGCGCGCCAAATAGAAAAGTTCGATACAGAAACATTCGATTTTTTCAATATAAAAATACACCAATTAAAGCTATCGCTCCGTAATATCTTTGGGAGCCGATAGATCACAAAATTAATTTAATTTTTTCTGTTCAATTTTATTATTATATAAATATAATTAACCCTATTGTTATAGGGAACACTTCTACACCGGCCGCTTACACGAGATTCTCTCACGTACCCGGTCGGTTCTTACCCCCTAGACCTTAGGGTCTATGGGACTAATAGGGACTACAGTTACTAAAGTTCAATCCGGGGAGGACATGTTTAACGTAGAATCATGACGAGTTTAAAATCAGCACACACACATATGTGTACCTTCGACACGGCGTCAGGCCGATGGAGTCTGCGATTTGCGCAGATTCCCAATTTTATTTTACTTGCCCGCGGGCTTCCAGCCCCGGGCCCTGAATACGATAAAGCTGTTAAAGCCAATAGGCTACCAGCATTAACATCTTCGAATCCTAATCCTATTGTTATAAAGTTTGCTGTGCGCAAATTCAAAGAGTTATAGTCCGGGCATTATTTAGTTTATATTATATAGTAGTCTTTAAGACTGTGACTTGTTGTTATGACTAATAAATAAATAAATAGCCCGACAACACACATACCTTAAAGGCCGGCAACGCTGCCGTGATTCATATGCCTGTTGTGTGTCGCGGATGTCTACTCATTGCTTTCTATCAGGTGACACGCCTGCTCGTTTGCCTTCCTAAAACGTATATCCTGTTGCTAAGATGAATACGCAATGTTACGAAACATAAATGAATGTACTTATTTCATATTACCTTTCACATGTAGATTTGATTCTTACTAAGTAATTTTATTCATGTTTTTAATTTTCCTTTTTTATACATACATATAGTCACGCCTAGCCTAGCCTGTCTCCCTGTAGGGTTAGGCAGAGACCAAAGATCTCCATCCGCTACGATCCCGACACACCTTCGTTGCTTCCTTCA
Organism: Baronia brevicornis; assembly: GCA_031353405.1. Lineage (NCBI taxonomy): Eukaryota > Metazoa > Arthropoda > Insecta > Lepidoptera > Papilionidae > Baronia > Baronia brevicornis. The sequence continues at coordinate 35,826 of JASFAT010001878.1, read as the reverse complement.
CACTCGTCCATCTTTTCATCTATCCTTCCTCCCATATTCATCGTAGTTCATCGTTGGCAGAGACCACAGAGCTCCATCCGCTACCATTCATCGCAGCGAAACGGCTCTCCATTGGTCGCTTCTCGCTCTCGTTAGACTCAGGACGTGACGGGTGGCGAACCACGTCGCCGTCATTTTTTAACGAATTAGGTATATTAAGGTTCGTCAAAGTGAATCTTTTTTAATTTTTTATTTCTTTATGTCTATATGAATTTATATATCCACGATACACGATTTGCTGTAGATTTTTGACAAATTTCTTAGTATCGATTTAATATTATTAATGGAGTTAGGCGTTACTTTGCGGAAATCCATCACTATATGGACAGTCAGAAGTTTTACTCAGCTAAGATCCGCGACAAGCAAAATCGCTTTTGCTTGTCGCGGATCTTAGCTAAGTAAAACTTTTGACTGTCCATATATCGATTTAATAAGCAAACAATTATTTTCACAGAATCACCCAACGGACATTGAGCGGTCCAAGTTACGAGGACTAACCGGAATCCCGCGACTGAAATCTTTGAGAGTAACCCCCTACACATTTGCGATTTGATGGCGATTATACGTAATAAGACTAACACACACAATTTCACGAAACGACGTCGGCAATAAAAATATCACGTCAATAATTGACGTATTCCTTATTTAGAGCTCTAGAAGGTGACGGTACGGACTAGACAGGAGTAGATTTAAGTGTTTTCAAATAAGACACACTTCTCTTGATTCACTGCCTGTTTTATTGCAAATTTATTTATTTATTTATTTATCGTTATTGTACAGTTTTTGGTACAAAGATGATTTAATACCGAAAAGCATTTTATGCCAGTCAAACTTTGGTTTGATGGAAAATATTTTTCACATTAAGTACAAAAATAATTAAAAAAATATTTGTTTTTGTACTTACTTTTTTCTTATCTTTTACAATAAATTACACTACAATACAACAATTATACAATTATACAATTTGTTATAACTATAATGTAATGTAACTATATGTCAAGTAAAATATAATAATATCAAATCTCTTGAAATGTAACTAGTCAGCTTGTCACGTTACGTCTTGATAAAATGGTGGCTATTCTACCAAAACCTACTATGGACTTTTTCAGTCAACTTAAAAAGTTACGATACACGCATTTATTTTATATCGCTTAACGTATAAGTTATATAATCCTAATCGAACTATATTGTACACCATAATTAAACAATATAACTGATAATAATATGAAATACTGATAATAATATGAAAATGAAATAAAAACACAATGTCACGTTACATCAATGAAATGGCGGGAAAAGTCCTTTGTACTTACTTTTTTTTTAACAGCCCATATATGTTCTACTGCTGAGTACGGATCTCTCCATTTCTGGAGGAACAGACGTTAACCCACCACGCTTGTCCAATGCGGATTGGCGGGGTTACCAGAATCGAAATAAATATTTGTAGTCTATACAATCTTTATATCTTCCAATTTCAATTCATCGAGATAAATCTGCTATCAAAATACACTTTAATCAAGAATTTTTCTTAAAATAAACCTTTCATTTTTTACAAAAAACCAATTTAAAATTCAATAAACGTTTCCAAAAGGAAACGACAGTTTTGTATACACGTCAGTTAGACGATAAAGAGATGAACAAAATAGTTCTCCATTTATATTATAGCTAATATAACCAAATATATTTATTTATTCTAACTTGTATAATTACTGTGGTCCGCGATCTGACCACGTTGATTCTTGCTGAAAACCAGCGCCAGATGATCCAATAGAATGCCTGGCTTACGCTCACCAAGAACTATTTTGTTTTAATTTTTTTTCTCTTTTTATTGTAAATTGAATTTCTATTTAGTTTTTTTATAGCATTAATTTCTCGGAAATGAACTTTTGAAGCAATTTGTAAATGTACTAATGTTGTCTATTATTTGTCCATTTTAATAGGTTTTGTTGAGTTAATTATATAAATAGTTAATTCTATATTAATGTTATGTTATATAAATGTAGACTAATTATTTAACATTTGCGGTGATTCGAGAGAAGGTGGAAATACATCGTACCCAGTTGAGGTAAGGTTGGGACTCTACTGGGACGTGTGAACTTGATATTTTCATTACAATTCTCTGCTTACACTCTATTTATATGCAAAATTATTTTAAAACACAAACCGCCATATAGAAATTTTTAATAAACAATTTACTATAATATTTCGTTAGCATGTTTTGTCAAGAACTATTTCTGTAACGAAATCACAAGTTTGTCTTATAATTCAATTAATAGTGTTGTGCTATAAATAACCTTCAAACTGGTCTAAGTTAATGTATCGTTGTCAAGCAATCGATCTATATTCTTACTTAGTAAAGACTCATTTTATTACGTCGACTATAATTTTTTTTTATGATCGGTAATACTAGCTTATGTATTATATCAACGCAAAGAGAAACGAGAAAACACTGTGAATGTAAGATTTAAAAAAGTTTTTATTGCATATTCGATTCACAAAAGATAAATACTGCGTCGAATGATTCGAGTCTAACAGCTCTACGACCGCTAGAAAATTTTGTACGCCGTTCAAACTGACTGTTTTTGAGTGATCAGATTTTTGGCTCTGGTGGTAACTTTTTTATTTTGCTGTTAAATACGTTTTCGCTTTTTTGCTGCGATATGAAAAAAATCTGATGGAGTAAGATGTGATTAAATATTCTCGTAACTCTAATTTTATTATAATATATAAACCTTTTCATCATCATCATCATCAGCAACCTGCGGCAGTCCACTGCTGGACATAGGTCTCCCCCATCGAGCGCCACCTAGCCCGATCTTCGGCTACACCCATCCAGTTTCTGCTAGCCGCCCTGCGCAGATCGTCGCACCATCTAGAAAATAAAATAAACCTATATCGTCGCACCATCATATAAACCTTTTGTTAGCAATTTATTATCTTTAAAATGAATATTATAGCAAGATATTGGTATAAGGGTTACTGTCCATACAAAAATACTTTTCTCTTTCGAATTGTTATAACTTCTATACAAGTATTTCTGTAACGGAACTTTTTTGCTTAGCATTGTCCAATTCAGATCTCAAGTTAGAGTAATATCCTAAATATGTTAAGAATTGTATTGAATCTATCAAGTGTTATAAATATTTAATGTTATCTGTAAAATATTATTCAACCATATATGAATGGTTATCGAATAAAATGGAAATCAATTCTAAATTGGCTTTTATTATATACATTCTTCAGTTACATTAAGTCAAATTCATACCTTCCTATATTCCTACCTTTCTGCTATAAAACTAACATGATTTTTCTTTTCTTTTCTTTGGTGGCAATTAGTTACAGCTATTATTATTAATGGAGTCAGGCGTTACTTTGCGGAAATCCATCACTATGTTGACAGTCAAAAGTTTTACTTAGCACGTATCATTTACAAGATGGAGAAGTTTTTGGTTTAAGTTCCAAATAAATCCACTTAACCCAACGGAAAAACACACATTATTAATTTTCTGTTATTGTTTTGCTTGTCGCGGATCTTAGCTATGTAAAACTTTTGACTGTCCACATAGTGATGGATTTCCGCAAAGTATCGCCTGACTCCATTAATAATATTTAAAAGTTATAAATAAAGATTTTTCATATTAGTACTATTATTAATTTGCCTATTTTTGAAACAGCCCCTAATTAAGTCAATAGCGTATAAATCACAGTGACAATTTCATTGATAAAAATAAAATAAGCGTCATAGGATGCTTGGTAGATGTGAAACATTAAAATTACGACTCGTGCGTAGTGTTGAGAAGTCGGGGAGCGTAGCTAGAATCGAGACGACAGCTCAGTTTCTACCGTATGCTCACGATCACGTGTAAGTGACCCTGTATAGAGTCGAGTGGAGGGGAATGTAGCTTTAAGCTACAACGATTCATCGAGACGACGTCTCTGTTTACAATTTTACTCAAATACCCCGCGATAAGACGTTTCACATCAAAAAATGTAATTAATATTATTTTAAATGTAATTATTATGATACTTAATTTGATTTATGCGCTATAGACGACCAAATGGCTCAATCGCGGGGCCCTCCTCCCGCGAATTCAATAGTCGCGGTTTCGATCTCTGCATCGGAATAAATATATGTATGGATTACAAATATTTATTCCGAGTCTGGTAACCACGCCAATCCGCATTGGATGGTGGCACCAAGCGTGGTGGGTCCGTTCCTCCAGAAATGGAGAGGCCCGTGCTCAGCAATGGGACATATATGGGCTGTTAAAAAAAATATATGATTGTGAACTAGGTTATCGAATTGTAGAGGTGGATACGGCGGCAAAATTTGAACAGCCATTTGGCGGCAAATGTGTATGCCCGCCATTGTTTTGCTCACAAGCGATAAAGGTAAAACAGTTTGGAAGTGCGATTTAATTAGCGAATGAATTAGGTTGTCTCCGATAGCGATGGTCGCGCTTCACGCTCTCTCGACCGCGCTCTGATACGTGTGCACTGATTCTTCGCAGAACATGTGGATATTGTTTATTTTAACGATAATATCATCGTCTATATATAACTGAATCGATCGAAAATATTTGGAAAAATTCCGACCAAATAACTGACCACAAAGAAAGGTTTCATACTCGCAATCTGGACGAGTGGCGGTACGTTTTTCGGTTCCAGTACGGTGCGTTTTTCTCGAACCTCTTATTCCACTCACCACTACTCTACAATGGAATCTAACAAGTGTCATAAAATGGTTCTTGCTCGTGACAAGCTGACTAGTTACCATTTCAAAATATTGGCATAATAGTTGCCATCAAAGAATATATATATATATATATATATATATATATATATATATATATATATATATATATATATATATATATATATATATATATATATATATATATATATATATATATATATATATATATATATATATATATATATATATATATATATATATATATATATATATATATATATATATATATATATATATATATATATATATATATATATATATATATATATATATACACACATAAAGAAAACTCCCAAGAGAAAAAACGGTTGTTGATTAAATGTTTTAACGTCTTTACTCCGAGTCTCATTGTGTTGTTTAATTTACTCCAATAATATTGAACGATCAAATCACAACGAATAAAGCAATTATTATTTTATGCGACTGTATAAACTGGCCGGGACAAAAGGCCCAGGTTCGCTATCACACCGTTAGCGAAAATCAAACTTCTTTCATCACTTCTATCTTTTTCTTTAATGGCAATGCTCTTTCGGTTGTCTGGAAGAAATCGCTATTAGCGATAAGGCCATGATTTGTATATAAATATTACAATCAATAAATATATAACTTTGTTTTTGATGTACAATAAAGAATATATATCTATCTTTTTTTATGGGATAGGACGGCAAACGAGCAAGCATTCCGCCTGATGGAAAGCAATCAACGCCGACCATGGACAACTGCGACGCCGTAAGAGTCACGGAAGCGTTGCCAGCCTTTTAGGTATGTGTAGGTTTGTTTTTTGAAGGTGCCAATATCGTATCGGTTCGCAAAGATCGTCGAAGATAACTGGTTCCACAGAGTGGTGGTGCGTGGAAAGAAGTTTCGAGAGAAGTGCATCGTGGTGGATCACCACTCCAGATGGTGGGGATGAAACTTTTCTTTACAACGAGTTGTACGGTTGTGGTAATTCCGCAGCGCAAGAGAATTAAGCCGATCGGCGAGATCTTGGTCATGGAGGATTCGGATAGCACAACTTATTACTGCAGATCGGGCTAAAATGTAAAATAATTATTTGCTGACGTTTACTAAGAAAACAATTGGATTACTATTGTAAATAAATAAATAAACATATATAAACGACCGATTAGCTCAGTGGTGGGGCCCTCCGCTCGCGGAGTCAATGGTGGCGGGTTCGATCCCCGCATCGGAATAAATATGTGTATGAATTTATTAATATTCCGAGTCTGATAACCCCTTTCCCCCAATCCGCATTTCCGTTCCTGCCTTTTCCTTTCTTCTCTATCCTTTCCCTTCCTCTCCGCCAATCCACGGTCCGCCGTGCCAATGGATGCGTGGCTAAGGGCGAGCTTAGTCGCAAGCGTGCCGACCGTCCCGGGATCGGACTCCCTCAGGTATTATGGTGACTTACCTCAACATGCAGGGCTCTACTGGAGCTGACCTCCATCTACTCTTGCGGCTCGTGGGATTCACTAAGACGAATTTAATATACCAAATTTGTTGAAAATGACGGCGACGTGGTTCGCCACCCGTCACGTCCTGATTCTCACGAGGGCGAAAAGCGACTAATGGAGAGCCGTTTCGTTGCGATGAATGGTAGCGGATGGAGCTCTGTGGTCTCCGCCACCCCCTGCGGGGGATAGGAGTAAAGATATATATATATATATATATATATATATATATATATATATATATATATATATATATATATATATATATATATATATATATATATATATATATATCCGAAACATATATTTTCACAACCATATTATCGGCTTACGAGTCAAAGTTACGCAACGGTGTGAGAGGCAGTCATTCTAAAGGGTTTGTCTATTTCTGTAGATGTTCCAACGGATGTTTGTTCGAACTCTGGTACTCAGCCTAAGGGCCTGGCAAATAAATGTCAAAATAACTTGATTTTCTGTCTATTTCTTTTATATAGTTCTTATGGTTTTATCGCGATAAATTTTATCGATCCTAACTTTTTTTGATTTACTAAATTCTTCATTCGTATTATATACGTACATAATTATTATTCGTAGTTTAAATTGATTCTTTGATATGTAATTTTGCGGAGTATAAAGTACTCTTATTCAAAAGTTTCCGAACTATATACAATCCGACAAATTCGATTATCCGACATTGTCCTGCAAAAAAAACTGTCCTGATTAACGCGGGTCCACCGTAGTGCCTGGGATACCAGTGCGTCTAGGTCATTACTGATTGTTCCTCGCCACTGCTCAGCTACGTCTCGTGGTATCTTTAAGTACATGGCAACTTAGTGTTGAAACAACTTGCCACCACCTCCACATGACAAACATACTATAAATATGTGGATAGTCAAAACTTTTACTTAGCTAAGATCCGCGACAAGCAAAACAATAACAGAAAATTAATAATGTGTGTTTTCCTGCTAGATGTAGTGAATTTATTTCGAAGCTAATCCAATAACTTACCGAAAAACGGCCCTCAGCAACTCTCCACCCACCAACCACTATACACAACACCAAACACACACTATGACTTTTCCACCTCGTAAACGACACGTGTTTCGCCCCAACACGAGGCATCTTCAGGTATAGTAGACTCTACGGAATACAACCGAAAAGTCTTTCGGTTATAGTCTACTATATTGGTGGGTTAGTTGCTGACGGCCGTTTTTCGGTAAGTTTTTGGTTTAATTTCCAAATAAATCCACTTCATCCAGCAGGAAAACACACATTATTAATTTTTTTTATTGTTTACTTGTCGCGGATCTCTTAGCTACGTAAAAGTTTTTACTGTCCACATAGTGATGGATTTCTGCAAAGTAACGCCTGACGCCATTAATCATACTATAAATATGTCAAAAAAATACAAAACAAGTTTTAAATATGCAGACAGGAACTGGATCTCTTAATTGCGGTGGATTTGTGAGATAGCTAAATTTAAGTTTATTTATTGGACCGACAACTTTGATCAAGTGTCTACAAACTTATCTGTAGTGAATGTAACACAGTTTATATTGTTCAAACTGGCCGTAGCTTTAAGACTCGCTATAGTGAACATATAGCCGCATTTAGAAACAAACATCCCGATAAGTCCCATTTTGCCAACCATCTGCTAACCTGTGGGCACTCACTGTCCGACAATCATTCGCCAAATATTTTACACATGTGTAAAAAGGGTTTGAGACTAGGTGTATTGGAGCAACTAGAGATCTTAAAGAACAAGAAAAGTTCGTCCCAGATACTAAATGATCAAATAAATATTGTAAATTCCCCTCTTTTGAATATATTCTCTTAAAAAAGTTTTAAGTTCGTTTAATACAATAAATTAAATTGTCATATTTACCAAATAATAAGTGGTGACGTAAGTTTTGACACACCTGTATCACCCACCTGTTGTTTTCTTACATTGTGGGTGGGGGTCGTTTATATAAGGCGCCCGTTGTAATGGCGGGTCACTTTTCGGTTGTCTTCCGTAGAGTCTAAAATACCTGAAGATGCCTCGTGTTGGGGCGAAACACGTGTCGTTTACAAGATGGAAAAGTGATAATGTGTGTTTGGTGTTGTGTATAGTGGTTGGTGGGTGGAGAATTGATGGCCGATTTTCGGTAAGTTTTTGGTTTTTGTTCTAAATAAATCCACTTAACCCAACGGAAAAACACACATTATTAATTTTCTGTTATTGTTTGTCTCTCTGTACTCTTGTCGCGGATCTTAGCTAAGTAAAACTTTTGACAGTCCATATATTTTATTTATTGTTATTGTTATGTGTATATGTGTGTGTATATGAATATATAATATATGTGTATATCGACGTCCCCGCAGAAGTAACCTGCAATATGCTATTATGAATCTTTGAATGTTATGTCATATTCGACATTTATAGTTCAAAATATATCTTGTTTGATTTTATTCACATGTTTCCTATGTGTATATCCATAAGCTTATTTCTTCTACGGGGCCGTTGATATATCCTAATTAATTTCATGAGAGTATGGGGGAGGATCGCGCAGTCAAGAGAGCGTATGTGGGTCGCCCAACTGGACTTGCGCAACCTGCAAAACTGCAACTGGCAGAAGGTGGCGCAGGACAGGACACGGTGGCGTAAGATCTGTTCGGAGGCCAAGATCTATTTCGGGTCGCTGCGCCAACAAAATTAGTTAGTTTCATGACTGTGATCCGCGATCTGATCTCATTGGTTCTTGCTGAAAACCAGCGCCAGGTGCTCCAATAGAACGTCTGGCTTGCGTTGAGCAAGAATCATTTTGTTGTACATTTTAGGTTTAATTTTTGTTTTTTGTTTGTTGTTATCATAAATTCAATATTTACTTAGGTTTTAATTTCAGCATTAACTTACTGTATAAAATTGTCACAAATAAACATTTTCTAATTCTATAAAATTTCCTATTGCCCGAACTTGTATCGTTATTGTCTTGTCTTACATTAGTTTTTTTGCTGCTTTATGTATACACATATCTACATAGTACCTGGACATGGGATTCCCATTTCTGGAGGAAGGTACATACCCATTAAGCTTGTCCAAGAAAGATTTGCAGGACATGTTTATTTCGAATATTATCGACAATACATTCGAGAAGCGACTAATGGAGAGCCGTTTCGCTGCGACGAATGTAAGAGGAAGGATGGATGAAAGGATGGATAAGTGTGGGGAAGTCGGGGAAGGTGTGCCGGGATCGTAGCGGATGGAGCTCTGTGGTTTCTGCCAATACATTCCGAAATTGCTACTATAAATAACCATAGACACCAACCCTCGATCATAACTCCTAAAACTTTGCGTTTCAAACCGCTATTTGTAGGGGAATACAATAAAACGATTGTATCATTAATACATTTTAATGATTAGTCAAATATTGCTTTTGATTACAAAGAAAATAAGACCCTTAGTTAAGTAATTCAAAAATAATGAAACAGACCAGAAAACGAATGCAATTATTTTCCACCAACAATAAATGTAGATGGCGCTTGTTAAGTAATGAAGAATAGTCAGCCAAAATAGTTTCTTTCTCGTGTACTCCGCACCTTTGAGGCCATCCTTCACAATGTATTTACGGAGGCCTATCAGCCATACACAGCACATTTCCTCCCAGTTTATGTCGTGTACATTGAAGTTAAATATCGTTTGGTCGGTCCTCGACATTCCCTCATACATTCCACGTAAGTTTTCGTCGCTAAACTGCCATTCCCTCTTCATGAAATATCCGAAAATATCAAATAACTTATAGATTTTCCGGGTCAATTTAATGAATCTGTGAAACACATTAAAACAATCGTTTATTTTATTATTGAAAATAAAATCCACAGCACACATTTATGCTAAAACTTATATAAATAATTGAATACTTATGGAGCCAATAACGGACATTTTATTATCTTAACTTACAGTAAAAATATATATACAAATTATTTGTGTTACGACAGTTAATCTATAAAATATTTGTTTAACTCACATACATATGTGTGTGTGTGTGTAGTGTGTGAGCGTGTGATCATAATATATTATCATGTTTATTCAGTAACTTTCAATCATTTTGGGTGTATAGAGAGGAAATATTGTTAACATTCTGTAATTTTCAATTGTTTTGGGTGTATGCTGAGGAAATATTGTTAACATTCCGTAATTTTCAATTGTTTTGGGTGTATGCTGGGGAAATATTGTTAACATTCAGTGATTGTCAATCGTTTTGGGTGTATGCTGAGGAAATATTGTTAACATTCAGTGATTGTCAATCGTTTTGGGTGAATGCACAGAAAATATTGTTAACATTCAGTGATTTTCAATCGTTTTGGGTGAATGCAGAGGAAATATTGTTAACATTTAGTAATTTTCAATCGTTTTGGGTGAATGCACAGGAAATACTGTTAACATTTAGTACTTTTCAATCGTTTTGGGTGTATCCAGAGGAAATAGTGTAAACATTCAGTAATTTTTAATCGTTTTGGGTGAATGCAAAGAAAATATTATTAACATTCAGTAATAATTTCCTAGTACTAATATTAATTTGGTAGGGAAGAAAACACGAAGAAGCTCCATGCTTTCTAGCAGGGTGAGGCATAGCGCCATCTTGTTGAAACCATGTGCGTGAAGTGAAGGCAGGGTGCTCTGTCAATTTTGACAGAAAACAATCATAAAGCATGTGGTTACTGATTATTCCACCTCTAACCTGATCCGATCCGGACGCTCTATATGAAAACCAAGATTTAGTTTGTTTGTAATAAAGCGAAATGATGCAACTGAACATGTCAAAAATCGAGGGTAACTTAAATATTACTAATAAACTTAAACTAAACTTAATAATAGGGAATCGATTGGAAGCAATCGCTAGTACTTTCGAACTTCTTCGCCTCGCTAGAGAGGGAGAGGAGAGTTTCGCTAGTCGCAGAGGCACTACCATTGTAGTGATTCATCATTAGAAGTGATGATTACAATGATTTCAATCATGAGAAGTGATGATGATTATTTCAATAATTAAAAGCGATAATGATAATTTCAATCTTTAAAAGAAATGATGATTATTCCATTAGAGGTGATGTTGATGATGATTTCAATCATTAGAAGTGATGATGATGATTCACTGACTGACTATGTCATGTTAATATCACTTACCTTTGTGGTTTTCCAATCAAATAGCAGACAATGTCAGCAAAGAACGCAGGGATGACTTGCAGAAACCAAAAGAGCAGGTTGAACACCAGTTGATATTTGGTAGTTACAGCGAATTGGTACCATACTGTTTTTGGTGTGGAAAAATTTGGCCCACTCACATTCATTATGCTTCGGAAGGTACCTTCAAATAAACATATATATAAATTAGTCTCGATAAAACGCAAAACGCCGCGCCAGTTTGCAGCGCCACAGGCAGTGTGGAAGCGTTGCCAACGTTTAAGGAAAGTGTCTTTATGGGAGTGGGAATGGGAGAAGGTAGAGGGAGAGGGAGGATGTTGGGCCTCCGGAACTCGGCCGCTCACCGTACGAAGCGCGGTAGCTAAGCAACCACTCAGACGCCGGTTTTCTGCGGGAGTGTGGTAGTTCCCCGGGCGAGCCGGCCCATTCATGCAACAGACAAATATTATGCCATTCTTAACAAAGTATTCGTCTGCAGCGTGGCTCTAACACTATCTAAAACTATAGGAAAATGAAACATAAATTTTCTTCCTTTTACTTCTAATAGATGGCGTTAGTCTAACGGACAAGATTACTAGATAATACCAATTACTATATGCCAATATAAGTAACTTATAGTAATTGGTTTGGACAACCATAGTTAATCGGATGACTAGTTGAAAATTATAAATAACGGGATGTCAATATAATATCATTAATGGAGTCAGGCGTTACTTTAAATTATATATTATATGGACAGTCAAAAGTTTTACTTAGCTAAGGTCCGCGACAAGCAAAACAATAACAGAAAATTAATAATGTGTGTTTTATTGCTGGATGAAGTGGATTTATTTGGAACTTAAACCAAAAACTTACCGAAAATCGGCCATCAATTCTCCACCCACCAACCACTATACACAACACCAAACACACACTACCACTTTTCCATCTTGTAAACGACACGTGTTTCGCCCCAACACGAGGCATCTTCATTTATAGTAGACTCTACGGAAGGACCGAAAAGTTATTGTTTTGCTTGTCGCGGATCTTAGCTAAGTAAAACTTTTGACTGTCCATATAATATATAATTTAAATTACCACTCCGAAAAAAATTGGTGTGAGGAGCTGGAGGGAAAAGCCAAACTAAGAAAAAATTTACTGAACCAGTCTAAGGCCCACCAGCAGCTGTAATACCTTGATGATGATGACCGCTCTCTCACTCCCTGACATATTTTTCGGGAAACTATTAGAGATGGAGGGTAAGTTTGTCCTAGAGAAATGTTCGGATATGGCTCGAGGCAGAGGAATTATATGGAAACCTTTTTTTTGTTCGGAGTCACTCCCGAACAAAAAAATGGTGACAAGCGCAAACACATGGGTGGGGAGGAGAAAAAAATCCAAAATGGCGGAAAACAAGATGGCCGCCATACAATACTAACATCGTCATTTGTGGGCCGATTTACGCTGTAATTTGGGAGAAGCCCGCAACACTCGCGTACCTTTGAGGGTACCTACTCAACTTACCATGTAATATGGGATTCCTGGCATTGGTTACGGTGTAAATCTTGGGCTCTTGACACCTCTCTTTGTTTCTAGATGTGTCCCAAGCCGACGCTATGATGGCGTTCGTGACCATATCCGCTGGTACCAGGTCCACTTTTTTGTCGCAATCCACATACATCACATGTAGAACACCCAATCCTATGCCCAAAATTAACTGGAGAACAATTTAACTATTAAAACATGCAAAAACTCACAAGAGACAGAGAGGAGAATATGACAAATAAAATGGAAAGTTAATAGCTATATATTCATAATCAAAAAACCCCTTCAAAAATACCTATTCCGGAATGAATTTCCAACTAGGCTAGGGGATCCTCCGGGTCCTCGGGAACTCAACCGCACACCGGACGAAGCGCAGTAGCTAAGCTACCACTCAAACGCCGGTTTCCCACGTGAGTGCGGTACTTCCCCGAGCGAACCGGCCCATTGGTGCTAAAGACAAATAATATGCCATTCTCAACTAAGTATTCGTGTGCAACGTGGCTTTGCCACTCTAAAAATGACGCTGTCTGTGTGGCGCGTACCGTTTGGTATTAGAATTGCACTAAATAATAAAATTAACTGAGAAGGATTGAAAATATACCTTCGTCCTTAGTCATTCCGGTAATGTCACTAATCTAATAAAACTTTTTATTACATTAGTGATACATAACGAATGATACATAACTAGTGATAAATACAGATAACTTTTTGTATATATTTAAACCTTTTGTATATATTATATTACTTCTTTTTATAATAAATTTGTAATTTTAAAATTTAAAATAAAAAAGAAATAAATTGTTTTTACGGAAACAAAAACATTAGTTCGTCTGACGTTTCGGAGATAGACATGTCACCTTTCCGGAATAAGTAATTGAGATTGAAGATATAGAATTATTAATGGAGTCAGGCGTTACTTTGCGGAAATCCATCACTATGTGGACAGTCTTACTTAAAAAGACAAAAGTTTTACTTAGCTAAGATCCGCTACAAGCAAAACTATAACAGAAAATTAATAACGTGTGTTTTCCTGCTGGATGAAGTGGATGTATTTGGAACTTAAACCAAAAACTTACCGACAACCGAAAATCTTTTCGATAATATTTCGTAGAGTCTACTATACCTGAAGATGCCTTGTGTTAGGGCGAAACACGTGTCGTTTACAAGGTGGAAAAATGGTATTGTGTGTTTGGTGTTGTGTATTAGTAGTAGGTGTTGGTATTGTGTGGTGGGTGGAGAGTTATTGACGGCCGTTTTTCGGTACGTTTTTGGTTTAAGTTCCAAATAAATCCACTTCATCCAGCAGGAAAAAACACATATTATTAATTTTCTTTTATTGTTTAGCTTGTAGAGGATCTTAGCTAAGTAAAACTTTCGACTGTCCACATAGTGATGGATTTCCGCAAAGTAACGCCTGACTCCATTAATCATATATTATATGTGTTAAAATAATCATATATGAGCGCGCAAGAATAAATTAATTTTATAGAAAGAGAGTTCTAATCATAAGAAGAAACTCCCTAAAGATCCCGTGTGTCGCCTTAGCAGTACGGCGTAACGCTACAGTACTTACCCCACTAGGCCCGTATACACAACTCATGTCCAACCATCCCGGGGCCGGTTCATAGTGGGTGGATATCACTGTAATTAAAGGATAACTAATTGATCTGACATCTTAGGATCTGAGTACAAACGCATCCTGACGCTTCATCTGTGCCGCGCTGTGCAGACTCACGTCTTGCTTTTCACATAATCAGGTTTGACAGAATCAATTAACCCATTGACTGCCAGACATATTTAGAGCGTCTTGCCCTGGGTGCCAAGGTTTTTTTTTGAACAATACATGAAAGTTTACAAAATATAATTATATTTACTTACTAATATAATATTGTAATAACATTTACAGTAATTTTTATTGAAAAAAAAAACTGCGAGATAACTCGTAGCTGGCGTCACTAAATAAAATTCCTATGCTGGATGCCACTATGAGATATCTCGTAACGGGCAGTCAATGGGTTACACGATACATGGGTTTTAGTCGTTGGAAAACCTTCTTTGATTGAAATTAATCTTTGAGCCATCAAATTCTGTCGATATCAGGTGTATTCTCTTGGACATTGTAAAGGAACATTAAGGAATAGACTGATATATATATATATATATATATATATATATATATATATATATATATATATATATATATATATATATATATATATATATATATATTGTGAATGATCCTACATGAATTATATATTCATTTTTTACTGAACATGATAGATTGCTAGGGAAATAAAGGATTTCATTACTTCATACTATCATATTAAAACATTTCGTTCACCACACCTACCTATCGATGGTTTAACAACACATAAAGGGAGATTGCCCGCCATCTTGCGCACCACATCGTCAGCCATAGCCTTGGACACCGTGTACGTATTGGGCCACTCCTTCTTCAGCCTGAAAATGAACATAAAATTGTTTTTCTGATTTATTTCCTTAATTAGGCGGCCGCAATGACTCAAAATGAGTCTTGGCCTCCACCAATAAGAGTCTCACTTGGGTTAAACTTGCGCCACCGTCCTTGACTTGGAGCTCCTTTAGGTATCTCTCTATGACATCACTCCAACGGTACCTAGCACGAGCCCAGGTAGGCGCGTTTCACGACGCGGTCATCTTGCATGCGCATAATGTGGAGAGAGAGAGAGACAGAGAGAGATAAAGAGAGAGAGAGAGATTGTGAACTAACAGGAATTAAAAAGAAGGCTAGCAATGTCTTTAAATTTACTAAAATTCGTGTTCAAATGAGAATGTGAACTATATGAAGCCCAACTTTTACAAATTAAGCTATTGTTGGTTTAATAACATACGGAGACAAGTATTTCATCCATACAGGAGTATACTTACAACTGTGATAAATCATCAAGGAAGCCATCGTCAAGGGTCTCCGCGAACTGGATCATGGCTTCCGCGGGCGCTGGGCTGTCGTAGAACTGCTCCCGTATCTTTTGACCATCTCGACTGCGGGTGGCGTGCGTGAAGGCGGTAGAAACGTGGACATAAGCGTAAAGGTCCCTGCAGGCGTGTCCCAATTTCAGAGCCTCTCTTGTACCTCTGACGTTGGACAGAACCGCTTCCTTAAGATTGACGTCAAACCTCACATTCGCTGCTACGTGAAATATAATGTTCACCTGAAAATTAAATATTGTTACACAAAATGTCTGGTGGTGAAATAATCAGTAAATTCATTTTTTAACAGCCCATATATGTCCCACTGTTGAGCGCGGGCCTCTCCATTTCTGGAGGAACGGACTTTAAACCCACCACGCTTGTCCAATGCGGATTGGCGGGGTTACCAGACTCGGAATAAATATTTGTATGGATTTATATATATTTATTCCGTTGCGGGGATCGTATCCGCGACCATTGACTCCTCTAGCGGAGGGCCCCGCCACTGAGCTAATTGGTAGTCACAGTAAATGCATGCTTACTGATTATTTTCTGCGAATATTCAGAGAATATCCCGCCTT
This sequence comes from Baronia brevicornis, assembly GCA_031353405.1. Lineage (NCBI taxonomy): Eukaryota > Metazoa > Arthropoda > Insecta > Lepidoptera > Papilionidae > Baronia > Baronia brevicornis. The sequence goes on along the minus strand of JASFAT010001878.1, from coordinate 19,344 downwards.
CACTTCATGCACATGGTTTCAACAAGATGGCCCCACGCCTCACACTATTAGAGAGACCATGAAGCTTCTCCGTGATTTCTTTCCCAGCAAATTAACTTTTAGTTTAGTTTTGGTGATATGCCCTGGCCCTCGAGATCGCCGGATCCCACATCTGTGGATTTTTTTTGTGTGGGGTAACCTTAAAACTAAAGTCCATGAAACAAACTCGACGACCATCTCAGCTCTAAAAGAAAATATGATCCGCGAGATGAACGGCATCCCGACGTCACTACTTCAGAGAGTGGCACGGAATACTGTGGCTAGATTCCAAGAGTCTGCTCGACGTGGCGGTCAATATTTAGACTTCTAGAATATAGATACTTAGTAAAATTAATTGAATTGTATTTCTATATTTTATAAGTTTTTTTTATTATATATGTTTGGAGACCTAAATCCGCCACTCGCCAACCCTACGTACAGCTAAATGGTTGAAGACAGGGCTACCAGTTCTATGAAAACAAATGAATACGTAGAAACTATCCGACCTCATTGTTGATTAAAGCATTGAGACCAAGACTGAAGGGAACCAAATGTGCTTGTCAATGAGCGATGTTACTTCACGCCATAACTGCTATAATAGTATAATACTAATGGCGTTATACGAGGTAGTATCTTAAATGAGAAGTGATGCAACAGGAGTCTGGATTTATACTCTTTCATGTTTACAAAAGCGCACCTATTATATACATGGCAAAAGAAGAGTGCGGGGTGCGGGAGACGCGGCCGCGCCTACACAAATCAAAGCGCGTTCCGCACAAAGCGCAGTATCAAAGCGCGTTCCGCGAAAGCGCAGTATCAAAGCGCGTTCCGCGAAAGCGCAGTATCAAAGCGCGTTCCGAGAAATTGTTCCCGAAGTACATAATCTGTAGTAGGTAGCTACAGCGTAAAGGGAGATGATATACTATTGATGTATTGTTGTATCAAAATAAATACAAAAGATGTTACCTCGTCAGCAATTTTGTTCCAGTCGTCATCGCTCATCCCAAGATTTAGTTCACTGATATCCCCGTTTAGTGGTTCTAGTTTATCCCCAAACTTTGGCTTCTTCTCATGTAAGTTATCGAACAGCTTCAAACAACAAAATATAATGTACTAGCAGCATGTAATAAGCATTACGTATGTGGATGCATTAGAGTTAATATAATAACCCACTACCTTCGGCGGTCTTTTCGACATTAGCACCTTCAAAAAGCAAGCCTACACACACATAAAAGACCGACAACGCTTCCGCGACTCCTGCGGTATCGCGGTTGTCTACGTGCGGCGGTGATTGCTTTCCATCAGGCGACATGTTTGCTCGTTTGCCCTCCTATCCCATAAAAAATATATCATTATTTTCTTTTATTTCAATTCTTTGATGGCAATTAGTTATAACACCAGTATCAAATAAAAAATAGTAATATCAAGTATCTTGGAATGTACAAGTTATCTTGTCACGTTCCTTCTTGATAAAATGGTGGCTATTCTACCAAAACCATCTATGGACTTTTACATTCAACTTAAAAAGTCACGATACACGCGTTTATATCATATCATTTCACTTATATACCACACTCTTGTAGAAAACCGGCGTCTGAATCGTAGCTTAGCTACCGCACCTCGGCGGGTGAGCGAATGAGTCACGGACAGGCCCAACATCCTTCCCCTCCCCCAAACTCTCACTCCTCCTCCCCTCCCTCTCCCCTCTCCCTCCCATATTGACACTTTCCTTAAAGGCCGAAAACATTTCTGCACTGCCTGTGGCACTGCGGATGTCTATGGGCGGCGTTGATTGTTTTCCATCAGATGACACGCCTGCTCTTTTACCTTCTCACCCCATAAAAAAAGACAATTTATCTTATCCTCATTGCTAATAATTTGCCAAAAGATAGGCTATTTTCATATAAAAATTTAGCATCAACTCACTGGATCCTTTAGTATATCATCCAGCCTCTCTTTTGGCCCTTTATTCTTCTTCGATCTAAGCAAAATATATATTTTACTGATGTCACAGGTTCTGAAACAAAGTGAAATTTATATAACTAAGATGCATTAAACTACCATAGCCTTCGACCGGTGTGTGTCGCTTATTCTCAAAATGGCGAATCATGGACGTTGAAGATGTTAATGCTGGTAGCCTATTGGCTTTAACAGCTTTATCGAATACTGGGCAAGTGAAATATATTTGGGAATCTGCGCAAAACGCAGATGACTCACATATGAGTATGTGCCGGTTTCGTCATGACGCTACGTTAAACGTGTAGGGGAGGACTGGACCGAAGTAACCATAGTCCCTATTAGTCCTCTAGGCCCTAAGGTCTAGGGGGTGAGAACCGACAGGGTACGTAAGAGAATCTCGTGTGAGCGGCCGGTGTAGAAGGGTTCCCTACTTTACGTGCTCGGCTAGAGCCGGGGTGCGTGTGAGTGTTGGTATCGTGGTTGTTAGTGTCGTGGGCCCAATAATTGCAACTCAAAATTATATTAGGTTATTCCATGCACCTCAACTCTATGGAACCAGCTGTTTTCGGCGGTATTTCCGATCTAAGTATTATATATATATATATATATATATATATATATATATATATATATATATATATATATATATATATATATATATATATATATATATATATATATATATATATATATATATATATATATATATATATATATATACATACGTCGTCATTTCTATTATGTGGACAGTTAAAACTTTTACTTAGCTAAGTTCCGCGACAAGCAAACACAAAAAAAAAAGAAAATTAAAACGGTTGTGTTTTCCTGCTGAATGAAGTGGATTTACGGGGAACTTCAACTAAATCTTACCGAAAAACGGCCGTCCGCAACTAAAGATTTAGTTTAAATTCCATGTAAATCCACTTCATCCAGCAGGAAAACACACGGTATTAATTTTATATTGTTGTTTGCTTGTCGCGGATCTTAGCTAAGTAAAAGTTTTAACTGTCCAAATAGTAATGGATTTCTGCAAAGTAACGCCTGACTTCATTAATAACGTTATTTCTATTACTAGAATAACAATCTTGTGATAAATTACTCACCTGAACAACTTCTCTATGATCAGTTTCCCGAGGAATCCAGATCCGCCTGTAATGAAAATCTTGGAGCCTTTGTAAAATTTCTGTATCTCAGAATCACCACGCTTCATCGTCTCTAACAAAATCTTCTGTTTTGCCAATGTCCTTTGTTCTAGCTCCACAGCTGCGTCCATGTCTGAAAAATAAATCCTCTTAATTTTAAAGGCAATCTCTGTAAGGTTTTTTTAAAGAAATAGCGTAGTATTATAGCTTCTATAATATACACCGTGACTTTTTAATCACCTGAGAAAATTAAAATTTGCGTTTGTAAAAATATGTATGTCAGTAATTAACATCCAAATATTATAGCGTTCATACAAAAATATTGTTTTATTGGACTTCAAAGAAATCCTGTAAATGCATCAAATACTTGTACGCCATCTTCGTAGTATTTGTTTACTATTATGCATGAGACGCATGTATTCATAAGTATGGCAACAGCGCGTACGAAAGAGAAAAAACGTCTTTTGTCGGTAAGTTGCGCAAATTGTTTTCATTCATAGTTATCCCTTCCGTACGTAAATATTACGCGACCAAATTAGGTTGGCTTGGGTGCATAAATATTTCATAAAAATAAAAAATTTTTTTTCTTCGCCAAATTTAATGTATATCGATAACTCAATATAATACTTAATTTTCTCGGGTAATTAAAAAGACACGGTGTATCTGGTGTCCAAAGCGAATAACTATATTCGCTCACATGGCTATGCTCAAAGTATTTATCTCAGTTGAATACGATTCCAAATGAACTAACATAGTTTATCGATTTAGCTAACCGAAGTGTCGGTTCTGAATCGTTGGAATGCTAGAGCGAAGGCTGCGACTTCGCCAACGTGGTTTGGTATACCTCTGCCTATATCATAGCCAAATTCCGTAAAGAATATACAGTAAACTCTACATAACAGTGATCCCTCATATAACGCGTTTTCCTATAACGGAACCGATCTACCGCGTTATAGGAAATCGCGTTATATGAGGGATCACACTTATATATAATCAATATTGCTAAAACTCAAAAGCTGATATGAGGGATCACTGTTATGTATAATCAATGTTGCTAAAACTCAAAAGCTGGGAACAAAAACTAAATAAAATAATTTAATTTTATAAAAACAAGATGTGCAAACCAAGTTGATAATGGACTGTCGAATCATTATAAATTTTTCTCACTACAAATATGTATGTGAATTGGGAAATCCACGTATTATACGATGGACATGAAATCGCGTTATACAAAATCGCGTTATAGGAGGTTTTACGTATGTATACAAAGGTTTAGGTTCATCATAACTCACGTACCACAAATATAGGAATTATCGCCTGTCATACTAAACATTACACTGTAAATATTCAAAAACAATTGTAGAGCCACGCTGCAGACGAATACTTTGTCAAGAATGGCATATCATTTGTCTGTAGCATGAATGGGCCCGCTCGCCCAGGGAAGTACCACACTCCCGCAGAAAACCGTCGTCTGAGTGGTAGCTTAGCTACCGCGCTTCGTCCGGTGAGCGGTTGAGTTCCGGTAGCGCTCCCCCTCTCCCATCTTCCCCTCCCCTCCCATAATGACCCGTAATGACATAGTAAAAACTTGCTCGAAGGCCAGCGCCAGAACATTAAACCTATCAAGGCTGAACTCGAACAAAAAATTGTGACAAGTGTGAGAGCGAGAAAAAATCCAAAATGGCGGAAAGGCAAGATGGCCGCCATACAAACTTAAATCATCATTTGTGGGCCGATTTCGCTGAAATTTAGCAGAAGCCCGAAACACTTGTGTATAATATTAAAAACTATTAAAACAATATAAAAATGTAAAATATTTAAAAAAACATATAAAATTAAAAACACAAAAATATATTTAAAGTTGTGTGACAGAAATAATTGTCAATATATGAAGGTGTTGGTTGCTAGACAACGCTTTGTTATTGAACATTCTTTTTAGAATTTTGCTGGGGTATAGATGAAGCAACGATCTACACAGAGCAGCTAAAAGAAACTGTAGCCGAAGATTGGGCTAAGTTAAGCGTCTTGGGGAGTAAAGGGTCTATGTCCAGCAATAGGCTACCACGGGCAGACGATAATGATAATAATGAAATTCCAGGAGTGAACCTTACGGTTGCACTGACGGCTAACAGATGTATAACATATTTTTCCTATTTTTCATTAAGTAAGCAATATGCATAGTTGTTTCAAAGAAATGTAGTTTTCTGACCTTAAAAACAATGAATGATTAACATATGACCTACTCCAATTGTTTGTTATAAATCTACGAACTTTTATTTATTAACATATTAAAAATCATTTAGACCTTCGATGACTTTGTTTAACGTGCATACATGAATAAATTGCTTTTAACATTTCAAGTGCAGTATTATTTAGGGTTGCCATCCGACGCACTTTCCCCGAACTTGTCGTAATTTAAAGCAATGAATCCCAGAGTGACACAGGTTGTCCGCTGGCAGAATTAGGTTGTAAGTAGAATAATTAGTAAACGCATGCTTACTAATTATTTTCAGCCACTATTGAGAGAACATCCTGCCTTCACTTTACGGGCACGGTTTTAACAAGATGGAGCCACAACTCAACCTACTAGAGAGACCGTAGAGCTACTTTGTGATTTTATTCTAAGCAAATTATTACGTCATATCGTCGATATTTCCTGGCCACCTAGGTCGCTGGATCTCACCTCTATTTTTTTATGGGATAGGAAGGCAAACGAGCAGTCCGGCCTTAAAGGAAAGTGTCATTATGGAAGAGGTAGGTGAGTTAGGCATCCAGAACTCAATCGCTCACCCAATGAAGCGCAGTAGCTGAGCTTCCACTCAGACTCCGGTTTTCTGCGGGAGAATGGTACTTTCCCGGGTGAGCCGGCCATTCATGCTACAAACAAATATACGTCGTTCTTGACAATTCGTCTGCAGCGTGGCTCTACCACTATCATATGGGCTACTATGGACGTTTTTATTTGTAGCTGATTTCTGTAATCTGACCTCAAGAACATATTTAACCGTCTATGAAACAAAATTTGATTTCTGTAGTCTGACCTCAAAAACATATTTAACCGTCTATGAAACAAAACCGACAACTGGCAGCACTGAAAGAAAGTATTGTTTGTAAGGTAAACGTCATCCTAATGCTTCAGCGAATGGCACAAAATTCTGATACATTCCAAAGTGTGCCCGATGTAGCGGTCAAAATAGAAACAAAATATTTTTTAAAAAAATGTAACTTGAACTACTCTTCTTCGTAAAATTTATTGAATTTTATTTATAACGTTTGTAGATTTTTTTATAATTTATGTATAAAAACTTAATTCTGCTACCAGAGACCTATATATATCGACACCCCCAGGGATCTTGACCTACAAGGAATGCATGTAAACAAAAATAAAAATTGGTATGACGTGTAAATGATGAGCTGTACAATGAGCCGAACATCATCAAAACCATCAAAATTGGACGCCTTCGTCGGGCTGGGCGCGTAATACGTATGGACGAGTCTAGGTTACTCAAACGCCTCCTCAACGGCAAACCAGATGGTCGTAGAGGCCGCGGAAGGCCTAAGCTGAAATGGCTAGATGGAATCGAGGACGACTTAAAGACAATCGGTGTGAGGGGCTGGAGAGAAAAAGCCAAACTAAGATCCGACTGGAAAAAATCACTGAACCAGGCTAAAGCCCACCCGTGGCTGTAATATCTTGATGATTTTGATGATGATGTGTAAATTAGAGTCTACAATTGTAATTTTTATCTGAGTAGGTCCGAGGTCGTGCCTGTAATTTTGAATTTTCATGAATAGAAAATACAAATACACAGATCGCTTCATTTTTACCTGAAACCGTAATAAACCAGACCGTACATATTCAGGTTTGTATACAAACTTATCTATGCAACCCTTATATAGAGAACCCTTATATCTAAGAGAGGATTTTATAGTGAACTATTTTTTCTTATTACTTCAGGCAATTACATATTATTTAAATCTAAAATTAATAACATAGTAATTGATTTGTATATCATATTCCATACACCATACACCATATTCATATAATTGTGAATATGGTGGACTTTTTACTATAATAATAATAATTATTATTTTTTTTAATGTGAATAGTAAAAACAGCTGTCATAAACATATTTAACCGTTATAATACTGACGAGCGCGATAGCGCTTTCTATTTTATTCTATCCATTTTAATGAATGTCATATTATATTATATAATATTTCAATATTAAACTAATAACGTAGCAATTTATTATAAAAAAATAATCAATAATAAGTTTTTTCATCTGAATAGCACAACAGACTCACAAAATCTGAAAAACACATTTGAAGTTTTTTAGTAAAGAATTAGCGCAAAATTCAAGATAACGCAAGTTAAGCAAGGGGTCTAACCACAACTAAAAAACATAGCAAGTGGGTGAAGACACAAAAAAGTTTGGGAAGCTTTGGTTTATAGGAGGTTCATGAAAAGATGAAATTTGTTACCAAGGGAACGGATATATAAAATTAGACATTTTAGTTTTTAAGTTACAAATATATGGCTCGCCTTGAGAGATTCTATGTTCCGCAGGGAACCGTGTGATATTGTGATCGGGGGGAGGGGGGGATAGTTAGCTTCATGACGTCATATCATTACATATTAATTTACATATTACCTTTAATTTACTTATTTAGCACAAAAAACAAATTACAGCCGTAGAAAGAAAAATATATTACGTAAGACTATAATTCTAAAATTTACACACGAAGAACACGAAGAAGAAAAAAATTAAGAGAATCATATAATAATATAAATACAGTAATTCTATCAATATTAATGAGAATATTTGAACAATTTGAAACGACCGATTGGCTCAGTGGCGGGATCCCCACATCGGAATAATAATAATATAAATATTTATTCCGAGTCTGATAACCCCCCCCCCCTTCCCCACGTTCCACCAATCCACGATCTGCCGTGCCAAAGGATGCGTGTCTAAGGGCGAGCTTAGTCGCAAGCGTGCCGACCGTCCCGGGATCGGACTCCCCCGGGTACTATGGTGCCTTACCTCAGCATGCAGGGTTCTGCTGGGGTTGACCTCCATCCTCCCTTGCGGCTCGTGGGATTCACTAAGACGAATTTAATATACCTAATTTGTTGAAAATGACGGCGGCGTGGTTCGCCACCCGCCACGTCCTGATTCTCACGAGGGCGAGAAACGACCAATGGAGAGCCGTTTCGCTGCGATGAATGGTAGCGAATGGAGCTCTGTAGTCTCTGCCAACCGCTGCGGGAGATAGGCGTGAGTATATAAATAAAAAAAATATTCGTGTAATGTAATTTGTAGATGGTTTCCCACCAGCATATGCACAATTGGCATGGACTGGATGCGTGTAGCCGTCGATCGGGCTAGGTGGCGCTTCATGGGGGAGGCCTATGTCCAGCAGTGGACTGCCGCGGGCTGATATTGATTGCCGGCACAATTGCCGAAACCCTAACGTTTTTTCTTTGTCTACTGTTTTGATATTTATGGTACAATACTTACTGGTTTTATTTAATTTTATAATTTTATATTAATATATTTATTATCGTTCAATTATGGTGATGTATTATACATTTTATTTATTTCGATTAAGGCGTATAAATGAAGTGATATGAAATAAATTCATGTATCGTGACTCAAGTTGACTGAAAAAGTCCATAGAAGGTTTTGGTAGAATAGCCACCATTTTATCAAGACATAACTTATAGTTATAAATATTTGCCATCGAAAAAAAAAAAAAATAATCACATACCTTTTAAAGAGACCATCTCGCTGCACTGTTGAGTACGTAATAATGGATAGATCATTACACTAGTATATATTTGCAAGTAATAAACATTGATTTCACAATCACTAAAGGAATAAAATTATAATAAATGTATTTTAATTGTTTGAACTTGCGTTTAAAAACATGTTGTATTATTTACACATGTGTAATACAGATTTTTATGTTGTAATGAAATTTTATGTTGTAATAAAATATTATTTAAAGAGTCAGTAGTTACTTTACGACAGTACATTATTATGTGGAGAGTCAGGTTTTTAACTGAGATCCTCCATAAGCAAACAAAAGCGGAAAAATAATAATACGTGTGCTTTTACCGGAGGAAGTTCCACGTATACCACGTATACTGTATACGGGGAACTTTATTTAAATTTTATTGAAAAACGGTCGTCAGTAACTCTCCACTTGACGTTTACTTGTGTCGCGATCCACTACGGTGCACTTCTCTCGAATCTTCTTTCCACGCACCACCACTCTGTTGAACCGGCTACCCTCGGCGGTCTTTCCGAACCTATACGACATTGGCAACTTCAAAAACAGACACCTAAAACATACCTAAAAGGCCGGCAACGCTTCTGTGACTCCTATAGAATAGAATAGAATAGAAAAACTTTATTTATAACACCTTTTTTTTATACAATAACTAAAATTAAATCCTTAATAATGTTATATATACAAATAAAAACACAAAACAAAAAGAAAATAATTTTAATCTAACGAGTGTCATAAAATGGTTCTTGCTCAGCATATGCCGGGCGCTCTAATTGGAACACCCGGCGCTGGCTTTCAGAAAGAACCAACGTGGTCAGAACGCGGACATTCACAGTGACGACATTCATACTGACACACTCGTACATACAAATACATCCATATATATAACTACTCATACTCATATACACATACACATACAGTACAATAGAATTAAAATCAACAGAGCCATGTACTAAATTCACCGCATCCAAAAGAACAAGTTCCTGACTGCATACTTAAAACTAGATTTTTGTATTTTTTTTAAATATATTTATTGTATGCAAGTCACGAAGAGGTGGTAACAAGTTGGTGGTGGTGTCGCGGTTGTCTATGGGCGGCTTTGATTGATTTCCATCAAGCGACACGCTTGCTCGTATGCCCTCCTATCTCATAAAACAAATATATTATAATACATTTACAAAATAAAAGGAATCAGGAGATATCTAACTGCCAGCATATATAATATTGTAATAAATGGTAAATGATGAAACCGATGTGTTTCTTTTATCTTTGAAATTAACAAAACCTTAAGGAAAGATTAGCCTTATAATCGTAGTTGATCTGTACTTTAAAAGTTGTTTAGCGAACATGGTTGTTAGCATGGGTGATTAACATGAGACCACAATGTTTTATCAACAATATCAATCACACACCACCACTTTCCCACAATGTACACGACACGTGTTTCGCCTCAACACGCGGCATCATCGGGTATGGATAGACTCCAAGGAAGACTACCGCACTCTCCGTAAATCCACTTCCTCCAGTATAAAACTCACATTATTATTTTGTTGTTTTTTTTGTATATATTCACGCCTATCCCCCGCAGGGGTTGACAGAGACCACAGAATTCCATCCACTACCATTTATCGCAGCGAAACGGCTCTCCATTGGTCGCTTCTCGCCCTCAATGAGAGTCAGGAGAGTTATTTTGTTGCTTTTGTTTGCATATCGTGGATCTTAGTCAGGTAAAAAGTCTGACTGTCCACGTGGTAATGCTACGCTACAGGCGAATTTCTGTCGTATATTTTCGACAAAAATTGCTCAAAATATTAATTATTATCCTTAGTGGTATAGACAAGCGGGTCTAGGGAAGTAAGCCTTAGTACACCGACTTCTGAGTAATCACTTTGCACTACGTTCTTTGAGTGTTATGAGTTTCTTTTATTTATAAACCCTACTTTAAAAAGTCACGCCCTAAAAAATCACGAAGTAGCTTTATGGTCTTTCTAACAGTGTGAGGCGTGGCTTCATCATGTTAAAACCATATCCATGAAGTGAAGGCAGAATGTTCTCTCAATATTGGCTGAAAATAATTAGTAAGCATGCATTTATTGAATATTCTACCTAATGTATAAACCTGGGAATCGTTGCTTTAAATTACGACAAATGCGGGGAAAATTTGTCGGATGGCAACCCTAATAATAGTGCACTTGAAATGTTAAAAGCAAATTATTCATGAATGTTCGTTAAACAAAGTCATTGAAGGTCTTGAATCTCCCCTCCCCTCCCATAATGACACTATCATAACAATTTAACGGATAATATATGACCTCAAGGAATAATAAGATAACCTTATGGAAAGCAATCAACGCCGCCCAGAGACACCCGCAGCGCCATAGGCAGTGCGAAGCGTTGCCGACCTTTTATGAAAGAGTCGTTAGGGGGGCGGAAATGGGGTGGGAAGGAAGTAAAGGGAGGGTGTTGGGCCTCCGGAACTCGGCCGCTTACCGTACGGTAGCTAAGCTACCATTCAGACGCCGATTTTCTGCGGGAGTGCGGTACTTGCCCGGGCGGGCCGGCCCATTCACGCAACAGACAAATAATATGCCATTCTTGACAAAGTGTTCGTCTGCAGTGTGGCCCAACCACTAGAAATCTTCTGTACAGGTTTTTTGTATATATGGATGCGATAAAAATATAACATAATTGAGTAAAAAATGAAAAAAAAAATCGAAATTGAAATATAGAGTAAAAAGGTGGGTTTTTGTGAGTAAAAAAAAGTGCAAAAGCCAACATCACGCGGTGTTCCCAGGCGGTCACCCATCCAAGTACTGACCGCGCCCGACGTTGCTTAACTTCGGTGATCGGACGAGAACCGGTGTATTCAACGTGGTATGGACGTTGGCGAAAATATGTGAATTTTACTTGATATGTATCTTTCTTATCGATTTACACCACGAAAAATACTAAATATAAAATACAGACTTATAACGAAACAACACAATCACGAAGAAATAGTACAATACATAACGATCGTATGTGCCTGAGAAATACTGACCTTCAAATTCACTCGAGCACAGCTATAGTCTAAAAATTTTTTTTTTAGTTTGTAATATATAATTAATGTCTGACGTATGTACAAGTTTTGATAATAACGCTGATGAAAAAGAATTAAGATAATTAATGGAGTCTGGCGTTACTTTGCGGAAATTCATTACTATGTGGACAGTTAAAACTTTTACTTAGCTAAGACCCGCGACAAGTCGCGATCCGCGATAAGTCTTGTCGCGGATCTTAGCTAAGTAAAAGTTTTCAACGAACAAATTGAATGTCAATCGAAAACTTTTCAATTTTGGTAACACACCGAAAATCATTAATTTGTTTCTGTTGTTCTATCATTATTTTATAAGAAATATTAAATGCTAGGTTGTTAATTAAATGGTAATATGTTGAGGGTACCTTTGTTTAAAACTGTAATGATAAATATTTTACTAAAGTAAGATCCACCATTATATTGTATATTTATATAAGTAAAAACTCAAGAAAATTAACATTTCAAATTTCTTTTTGTATTTTATGATGCAATAAAAACGTCACCTGTTTCAGTGAAAAATATCAAAATTTAAATGTTCAAAAAAGCCAACATCACGCGGTGTTCCCAGGCGGTCACCCATCCAAGTACTGACCGCGCCCGACGTTGCTTAACTTCGGTGATCGGACGAGAACCGGTGTATTCAACGTGGTATGGACGTTGGCAAACGTTATAATATTTTATGTAGTCTTATATACTGTTAACCTGGAAATCATCTATGGAAAAATAATATTTGTCATATAAATAAATACATATATTTATGCAGTAACACATGAACGAAATACCTTTTATATTCTCGATATCTATTATTGCAATTTCTCTTACACTCATTTATTTATTTTTGGACTGTTCCGGTTGTATTGGTATGTAAAAAAACAGCGCTTTTAATCTTGATTAGATTAGAGAGATAGATCTTAGAGAAGTTAAATGCAGCTTTGTTTTAAGATGAATAATATCTTTTATTATTCCTAGTGTATAAGCCTGCTCCTGTCCTACCTAGTAAAGACATAGATTTAGGTAGACTAAAATACCTATTGCAGGATTTAATATATTAACAAAATAGGGAAAATTGTTGAAAAAGCTTGCGTATACTAACAGCAATGATCAGTTGAATTTATCCTACGACCTCACATACGAGCTATTCCTTTTTGGATTTTATTAAAGAATAAAAACAATTGCAGTTGTCAATAAAATTTGTTTATGTATTTCATCACCATACAGTTCAGGTTGCTATTAGGAATGCGTTGCTGTAACTTTGTTAACTTTAAATTTGTTTATGTCGAAAACTTGATATTTGGACTTATTATGTATAAAAGCGTTATCTATCTTTTTTATAGAACTAGATGACTTAATCAAAGTTTAATGAATACTTCACATGTGAATCTGGCATGATGGTTTCTAATTTTTTATATAGATGGCACTGGAATACATTTTTTTCTTACATTTCATAAGCCCATATTTGGAATAAACTTGGCATTCGAAGATTTATCAGTGATTAAAACCATCTAAATAAAAATATTTATTATTCTTGTGTATTGTAATAATTGTAGGTTATCTGACAAACATAACCATCCCATTGCCACTTCAAGTTGCTAACGTTAAATGTTATATTAGTTAGTTCATTATTATTTTTTTATTGTTTTTCACATCCCCCCATATATGTCTCACTTCTCAATTTCTGGAGTAAGGACCTCTCAATTTCTGGAGGAACTGACGTTACACCCACCACACATATATGCATATTATTCTGATGCAAAGATCGAACCCGTGACCATTGACTTTGCGGGTGGTGGGCCCCGCCGATGAGCAAATTTAAATCCAAAAAGTATTAAAATATTATATAACTTTTTGAATTCAAACATTATCAAGTTAATAGTTAGTAAATATTTTCAGATTTATTTTTGTCGTACACTAAATATCTCTTATTATATATATCTTAATATATAGGGACCCATAGTAGAAAAAAAAATTCAAATTTCGCTTTATCTGTTACGAAAGGGATAAATATAGTCTGTACATTGTGTAGTTTTCTTTTTTTAAACTGTAAACACTAAAAATGGCTGCAGTTAGGTATTGAGCGGGTGATCGTCTTCTATTTTTGTTGTAATTGTAAATATCACTCGTTAACTTAATTATAGTGTTACATACTTAGAGTTATGAAATAAGGTGCAGTGTTTTGCGGAATTATCAAAATTTGTACTCTACGGTGATATTAAGGTGCGTTATTTTGTATTTATACTTTTTTTTAGTTAAAATTAAATTATTTTTATACATCTTGTTCATCCGCAACGATGTCGCATCAAAGGTTGAATATTATTTTGTTTAACTTTAACAAAAACACTTGATAGTGTAATGTTTGTTTATGTTTAAAGGTATTTTAGAATTTAGTAATAAGAGGTTACACTTGTTTCAAAGAATATATTACATGTTGTGAAATTCCAAGACCAGATTTTAGCGCGAACGAGTTTGTTTGTAAATACGAATTTTGTCGTCACGATCTATTTGTTACGATCAGTATTTTTTATGATAGGCATTTTACAATGTTATTAATTACCGACTATTTAATAAGTTTAGGTCTTATCAGAAGTTTTAAAACGTTCTCTATTACAAATTTTGGAAGATATTTTTGTAATTATTAATGTTGTCTAAAGGATAATACATACTGTCGATCGTTGCCCTTTTGTGGGATATCATTTTTTTTTCGCTCGATATTTAAATGACAAGTCTTTATTCGATTAAGAACTCAAATAGAGAGCAGTAACTTAAACCCAAAAAAAAAAAACTCGGCTTATAAATAATAAGGCTCCATGTAGTCTGTGTGACACGAACGAGTAAAAATTATTCCATATTTTACGCAGTAGGTGACTTAATTTTTTTTATAACATTTCTCAGTGTTGATTTAAATTATTACGGAGTTTGAATGTCACATAAAAAATCGTTTCATCATATCTATTTGTTATCAAGATTGGTAAAGTTTAAAATATCGCGACCTTTTTGAATAATATTGAAAGACCGGAATACGTGACGACATTATTTTTAAATGAAATAGGTATACAACGAATCTTTAAACCGGTTATACAATATCTTGTAGTTATAAATTTTCATGACGTAAGTTTTAAAAACATCTATAAATATCTATAAATATTGTGTGGGCGCAAACTTATGATTATTTATAATGAAAACATTAAATAAATGGATAAGAAAATGGTTAGAACCACCATTTCATGTATTGAGAATGCCATTTATAGCTTATAGCAGTTCATTGTTGGAGGTAAGCCTCGCAATGAGTTAGCAAATTACGACCATAGAAATGGGCATCTAACTTCAGTGATGCTGTTAATGTGTATAGAAACGATTCTGCCTCCCACATATCTGAGAATATCTGTTTAAACAAAATTTAATTTTATGCCAAATAAACCTTTTGTCCAGTGTGAGAATCGAAATTGCAACTCTTAGTTTTAATGGCTAACGTTTCACCATTATTTGTAATTAGGGTCGTCTATAGTTATTTTAAAGTCTTCGTCATCTTATAGCTTATTAAAAACTCATTTTGTACTATTATGAAAGTAATAGATACAAGTAGAACAAAATTGTAGAACAATAAACTCCATAAGGATGTATGTTGACATTAAGCCCATTGTACCATTAACAGACATCTCATCATCTATCTTAATTTCTTATTAATTTTCTATTTAATCTTAATTTCTTTCTACACCGCAAATGGAACAAGCTACATACTGTGGTATTTCCAAACTGCTATAACATTGAAACCTTTGGAAAACAAGCTTAAATATTTCTTGACAGCTCATAATGCATTTACGATGCCTCTGATGGTGCAAATTTCTATGATTAATGTTGTTGCCTTCTATCAAGAGACAATTTAGTGTGTCTGCTTGCTAAAACAACCCAACTCAATTATGTAAATTTACAACATAACTTTTTTTAAACATTAAATTACCTATATATTATTGACCTCTTTAAATGACTAAGTGCTTTGCTGTAAAGTTTGTGGATCACCACTGCAATATTTGGAATGGCATATTTAATTTCCAGGGATGTAGTGAGGTACCTTTTTACTTCAACTGCACCTGTACACAGTGCATCCATATAACAGGCGAAACTATGTTGTATCAGACAACACAGTTTCACCTGTTATAAATATACTGTTATATAATGGTATAAATATACTGAAAACAAAGCTAGCCGAAATATAAAATTATACCACTCATTCGCAATTCTTGAATATTCAAAGTGCAGCAAATAGAGTACATCCTCCATTTGGAAGAGGTTTACATGTTAAAGACTAAATGAGGGGTTTTCATAAATACTTTATGAAAGAAAAGTGTGTACTAAAATAATATATGTGATGCATTATAAAAGTTGAAAGACCATGTCTTAGAGCTGTGCTCCTCGCAAACTTGATAAATATTGTCAAAAATATCAACATTATTTTGGAAATTTTTACCTTAAGATTGAATTGTCTAGGGATCTTATTCTCTGAATGACTATATATAATATATAGTAATAGTTGTGCTCTTGGACTATGCTAGATCAACATTGAAAGCCATTCGCTTTTTTCTCTTCTACCTACCTTCAACTACTGTTCTTGTATCCTTATTCTTCCCAAAGGTAGGTAGTACGGCACCCCCTAGGGCCTTGTTGTTGCAGATGTTCATGGGTAGTGATGATTTTCACAATCATCATCTACAGAGCCCGTATCATATACAGTTATTGCTTGCTAGCCATATAAGTGATGAACTATAATTAACAGATGAGTTTTAATTCTTGTCTTCTTCTAATTGTCAATGCAGAGAGTGCCGTGAACAAAAAATTGGGGTGCAAAGTAGAAGTTCGTGGAAGACAATATTTGTGAAGTGCTTGAGTGGGAAGTCAAAATGCAGACCATTAAGTGTGTTGTTGTCGGAGATGGTGCAGTTGGTAAGACATGCTTACTTATAAGTTATACAACCAACAAGTTTCCATCGGAGTATGTGCCAACGGTATTTGATAACTATGCAGTGACAGTCATGATCGGAGGAGAACCTTATACACTTGGCCTTTTTGATACTGCAGGTCAGGAAGATTATGATAGACTGAGACCGTTGAGTTATCCGCAAACAGATGTTTTTCTCGTTTGCTACAGTGTGGTGAGTCCAAGTTCTTTTGAAAACGCGAAGGAAAAGTGGGTACCTGAAATAACTCACCACCAGCAAAAGACCCCATTCCTATTGGTCGGGACACAAATAGATTTAAGGGATGATCCAGCCACAATGGAGAGGCTTGCGAAAATCAAACAAAAGCCAGTATCTTTGGAACAGGGCGAGAAGCTAGCGAAAGAGTTGAAAGCGGTCAAATATGTCGAATGCTCTGCACTAACCCAGAAAGGGTTGAAAAATGTGTTCGATGAAGCTATACTAGCAGCACTAGAACCCCCAGAACCGCCAAAGAAAAAAAAGTGCATAATTTTGTAACATGTGCGTGATTTTAAACATATACTGTTTGAAATGTACATATTGTCTTTGTATACAATTTTTATAAGTTGAAAATAATATTCATTATGTTTTTATAAATTTGAACCAATAAAATGTAATAATAAGCATAAATACTGAAGATTAAAGCAAGATAAACTGGTTCTTATGTCTAAATATTTAATCTGGCCTGTTTCAAATGATTTTCTTATTATCACAATCATGATTTAAGCCACCATGAGATATAGAATTCACTATAATTTATTAAATTTCAATATTTTTTCATAACTATTAATCTATATCGAAATACTTTTTGTAATAAAACCATGTAATAAATTAGAAATGAAGTGCACTTTTTGTTTTATTAATTATTATTACTTTATTATAATAATTTTCTCTTCACAAAAAAAATAAGATTACTAATTTTATTAATTTCAATAGATTTTTATTAACCACTAAAAATTAACTATAAAGTGCAACCAAGGATTGTGGGCTCGATTTTGACATCAGCATAAATATTTGTATGGCCCATATTTACAGAATATAATTTCAAGGATAAATATCTATTTATTATATATATATATATATATATATATATATATATATATATATATATATATATATATATGTATATATATATGTATATATATATATATGTATATATATATATATGTATATATATATATATATATATATATATATATATATATATATATATATATATATATATATATATATTAGGTGTACAAATAAGTTTCCGCAGTTTTTTATAAAAAATTAGGAATTTATTGTAAAGGAAAAGTACATTACGTTTTATTCAAAGTATTTTCCATCATTTGCCACTACTTTTCCCCATCTTTCTGGCAACATTCGGATACCCCGTCGAAAAAACTCTTCATCTTTTGACGCTATCCACAAATCTACCCAATTTTTGGTGTCTTCATATGATGTGAAGCGCTGCTCAGACAGACCATGTGCCATCGACCGGAACAGGTGATAATCAGAAGGGGCTAAGTCTGGTGAATACGGCGGGTGGGGTAAAACTTCCCAGTTGAGTGTTTCCAAGTATGTTTTTACCGGCGCCGCAACATGTGGACGAGCATTATCGTGTAAAAGAATAATTTTGTCGTGTCTGGAGTAGTAATGGGCGCGTTTTTCCTTAAGTGCCCGACTCAATCTCATCAATTGTGTTCGGTAGAGAGCTCCAGTAATGGTTTCGCTTGGTTTCAGCAATTCATAATACACGACACCAAGCTGATCCCACCAAATACACAGCATGAGTTTTTTTCCATGAATATTCGGCTTAGCTGTCGATGTTGATGGTTCGCCGGGCTTAACCCATGACTTTCTCTTCTTTGGATTATCGTAGTGAATCCATTTTTCGTCACCAGTGACTATACGATGCAAAAAACTCTTTTTTTTATTCCTGGCAAGCAGCATTTCACTCATGCATAATCGGCGTTCAACGTCTCTCGGCTTTAGTTCATATGGAACCCAATTTCCTTGTTTTTGAATCATTCCTAACGATTTTAAACGATGTGAAATTGCTTGTTGAGTCACTTGTAGAGTAAGTGCAAGTTCTTTTTGCGTTTGGGACGAATCTTCCTCCAATAGTACTTCTAATTCCATGTCTTCGTACACTTTCGGCCTTCCACTGCGTTCTTTGTCTTTAACGTCAAACTCACCGTTCTTAAACTTTTGAAACCATTCCTGACAACTTCTCTCACTTAAAGCAGCTTCACCATATGCTTCTAGAAGCAATCGATGCGCCTCAGCTGCAGATTTTTTCACATTAAAGAAGTAAATCAAAAGTTCCCGCAAATGATGCTTATTCGGAATAAAACTTGACATTTTTGCACGAAAAAAATTACGTGATGCTGATACG
>JASFAT010000346.1:0-31311 GCA_031353405.1 Baronia brevicornis | reverse complement strand
TTCCAAGTATGTTTTTACCGGCGCCGCAACATGTGGACGAGCATTATCGTGTAAAAGAATAATTTTGTCGTGTCTGGAGTAGTAATGGGCGCGTTTTTCCTTAAGTGCCCGACTCAATCTCATCAATTGTGTTCGGTAGAGAGCTCCAGTAATGGTTTCGCTTGGTTTCAGCAATTCATAATACACGACACCAAGCTGATCCCACCAAATACACAGCATGAGTTTTTTTCCATGAATATTCGGCTTAGCTGTCGATGTTGATGGTTCGCCGGGCTTAACCCATGACTTTCTCTTCTTTGGATTATCGTAGTGAATCCATTTTTCGTCACCAGTGACTATACGATGCAAAAAACTCTTTTTTTATTCCTGGCAAGCAGCATTTCACTCATGCATAATCGGCGTTCAACGTCTCTCGGCTTTAGTTCATATGGAACCCAATTTCCTTGTTTTTGAATCATTCCTAACGATTTTAAACGATGTGAAATTGCTTGTTGAGTCACTTGTAGAGTAAGTGCAAGTTCTTTTTGCGTTTGGGACGAATCTTCCTCCAATAGTACTTCTAATTCCATGTCTTCGTACACTTTCGGCCTTCCACTGCGTTCTTTGTCTTTAACGTCAAACTCACCGTTCTTAAACTTTTGAAACCATTCCTGACAACTTCTCTCACTTAAAGCAGCTTCACCATATGCTTCTAGAAGCAATCGATGCGCCTCAGCTGCAGATTTTTTCACATTAAAGAAGTAAATCAAAAGTTCCCGCAAATGATGCTTATTCGGAATAAAACTTGACATTTTTGCACGAAAAAAATTACGTGATGCTGATACGGAATCACTAGTACTTTAAGGTTATGGTGTTGCCAGATGACTAAACTTGGGATATTACGTTTTACATCTGACAATTTCTCCATAACCTTCTGGTGGGGCCATCTTTTGACAAACCGCGGAAACTTATTTGTACACCTAATAGTTATTATTATTAGTCTATAAAGGTGTCCCAGAACTCAACGTCAAGCCTAAACGGTGTGACAGGATTGATTACAACCATCATGAGAGAAATCAGAAAAAAAATATATCTGAAGATCTTAAAATTAAGACGCTACCAAGAGCTTGTGCGAATAAAAAACATTTTAACTCAGTAAAATGGGTTAGCAAAAATCGGAAAATAAAAAAATAAAAATTGAGGTTTTTATTTTTTTACTCGTTTTTTAATATGAAACTAACAAGTATTGTACCATTTTACAATCCTGATTAAATACGCCAACTTTTAATGGCACTTGCCAAGGCACTCTAGTACTTTTTTTTAAAGGGGGGCCTTTCAAAGTCAATAAATTTTGAAAATTTTAAATTCATAGTTTATCAAATAGTTTTAACTCTAGGAAACTTCGGGCAATTGTGTCATCATTTTTTACTGTGATTCTACAAATGTTATTTAGGGTTACGGTTCCAAAGTTTAAATGAAAAAAATAATAAAAATTAACCACAATAACCGAAAAATGGTTACAGTTTGACCAAATTTCTAAGTTTTTCTTAATGGCCATAATTTTCAAACTGCATGGGATAGATTATTTTTCTCATGATGAGTTCTGGGACACCCCGTATATCTTGTGTAAGTAAGTTTATAATATACAATGGAATATAAATTTCTTTGT
The DNA here is from genome assembly GCA_031353405.1 of Baronia brevicornis. Taxonomy (NCBI): domain Eukaryota; kingdom Metazoa; phylum Arthropoda; class Insecta; order Lepidoptera; family Papilionidae; genus Baronia; species Baronia brevicornis. The sequence goes on along the minus strand of JASFAT010000346.1, from coordinate 29,663 downwards.
TTATTCATTGTTTGTATCACTTATAAAATAAAGATACAAGCTGTCTAAATGCTCTTCACTTGTCAAATGCACACGCTAACAAGCACACCTCTACATAAATTCTGTTTACACTAAGCAATCTTGAATAGACCTTAGGATACTCCTTTTATACACAAAGAATTGTTTTACAATTGATTTAATTGAAGATACTACATCCAAGCCCATATAGACTACAACATTTTATTCGTTGCTAATTTGCTATTACTGTGCATGCTTCTGAAGATGTATCTTGATGTTATATTTAGTCGTGTTGTAAATATGACTAGAATGGACCCGGCATGTGTTTCAATGCTACATAAAGAAAATAAAATCAACAATACAAGAAAAAGCTAATTTTTATAAATAGGATACAAATAACGTCGATTAAAATTACATATTTCTACGGAGATTAATTATTTTTTATTAATAAAATACTATATTTACCTTTAACAGCACGCAGTGGTCAGGTCGTGTAAGAGCAAGGAGAAGAGGGAGCACTGGTTAGACCACGCTAATGATAAATATGACTCCAGCCTTATTGAGGACATCAAGTCTCTGCTTAGGGTGTTGGTCCTCTTTATACCCCTGCCCATCTTCTGGGCGCTATTCGATCAACAGGTGGGTGAGTTTGTGCAAGAATCTAGTGAAACAGGCGTTCAAAGAACTTTTCTTATCAAAAATTTTACAAAGTATTTAAATTTGTATTTTGAATAAATGTACTAAAATATATAAGAAATATATTAATGATCTTAAACGACAACTAAAACCATAAAACAAAATAAGTTAGAGACAGCTTTTTGTATGCCACAAAAACATGCCCTCTTTTTCCTTTTTAAAGTATTACGAATTAATCTAGAAAACTTTTGATGAACATTAAACTAAAAATGCATTTGTCAAAGACGCAACTTATGTATAACCAATTCATAAAGGTAGAAAACAATATGCACGTATGCTCACTTTAAACTGTTATGTACGGAATGTCTTTGACTGAGGTCCAAACTTTGAACCTTGAGGCTTTCCGATGCACCGTGGAGCATCGATGGTGCATTAATCCGTTTTAGAAACCGTAGTGGGTTAATGTCCATTCTTAGAGAAATGGAGAGGCCTGGCCCATCAATAACACATATGTAGGCTGTAAATATTTTTTTAATCATTGCTTCCTTATGTGATACTTTTTCAAAATGTAAATCTTTTTAGGGTTCTAGATGGACCTTCCAAGCTGATCGTATGGAACAAGACATAGGAAACTGGACTTTAAAGGCAGATCAAATGCAAGTGCTCAATCCTCTACTCATATTAGTGTTCATTCCTGTTTTCGAGGTGGTGAGTTTTTAATTCTTAAAAATATTTATTGATCATGTTAAACATTTTAACATTACAATAATAATTATTGTTCACTTCGAGACATTTATGCTAAATAAACCGGAATAACCAATGATTTCTTGCAAAAAATTTGTATTTTGTGGAATATTATAACGTATGTCAAGCATACTACACAACGTTTCAAATATCCATCGTTAACATTTCCAAATGGGTATAAGCGTAAGCCAACCTGTAATAGGTTGGCTTACGCTTATATTAAAAAAATTCCTAATTTTTTAAAGTTGTACATATATATATATATATATATATATATATATATATATATATATATATATATATATATATATACATATATTATAGTTTTTTATAATTCTACAATATTTGGGATAAAATGCATAATTACCGAAGGACATAACATTCAATTGGCTCTACCTAATCACTTGTATAATGATGTATAAACTAGAGTGAATTATTTCCAAGCAGGCGCAAGTTTTAGAGCAATTGGCTATTTTGAATCCCTTTTTGTTTTTCTTAAACCTTAAACAGCATACGTTTTACTATAATCACAATTATTTGCAACGGACAAACAAAAAGCTGAGAGCGCGAAAAAGAACACCCCTCTTATCTACCTGATAACTTCGCGGAATGTCAAAGTGTATGGATAGATAATACAATTTCTAATCGTGCCTCTAGAAATCATTTAACGTTAACAGTTAAAATAATAACTCCATAAACCAGATACCAGAATACACCGGAGTAGACCGTCGTTCAATCTTTATATCACCGTCACAAACTTGAAGACACGTAAACACCTTTACATTGCACATAATATATAGGTATACATATGTACATAGGACACCGTTTTGCATCTTGTATGACACTCCTCTAGTAACAGGCCGATTCTTTATAAGTGATATATTACCCTACCACACCGGTTACGGGACAAGTTAAGATTATAAATAAGTATATTCTATACATTTGTTCCTCTCATCACAAATATTTATGCTCGTAAGTACGTAATAGATTACTGACTAAGACACATTAGGCTTGAATTATAATATTTCTATTGAGGAAAGAGAATTTTTGGATAGCCTCTAAAATTAGTTTTGTGGTAGTCAAATATATCTATAAGATTTCCATGTGGAGAAAAACAAACTTGGACTTTCTGTTCATTAATTGAATACCTTTTCCATATTTTATAAATTATTAACATTATAACTTGTAGGCAATATATCCATTTCTGAGCTGGTGCAGGCTTGTGAGGAAACCTTTACACAAGATGATTTGGGGAGGTATACTAGCCGCCTGCGCTTTCGTCATATCAGGAGTTGTGGAGTTGCAGCTATTGGTAAACTGTTATATCCTTTTTTGCAAATTTTATTGCTTATCCACGTAACCGAAACTGAATGTCATGTTTCAAATGTTATAATTTCGATATTAAAATTCGCGAAATCATTATCATCATTCCCCTATGGCAATCTTCTGTGGGACAAAGGCCTATCTTTAGTCACGGCACCCAGCTTCATCTTTTTAGAAATGGTAAAGCCACGCTGCAGACGAATACTTTGTCAAAAATGGCATATTATTTATCTGTAGCATGAATGGGCCGGCTCGCCCGGGAACTACCTAGCTGCCTAGCTACCGCGCTTCGTCTGGTGAACAGTTGAGCTCCGGAGGCCCCCCTATTCCATAATGACATTTTCCTTAAAGGCCGACAACGCTTCTGCACTGTTTTTGCACGGCGTGGATTGTTTTCCATCAGGTGACACGCCTGCTAGTTTGCCTTCCTATCCCATAAAAAAAATCTTCGCCTACAGGCAATCAGTCTAATCTAGAGATTTAATCAAATTTATATCAACTAAATAAATAACATACATAAATAACACTACAGATAAGATAAAGAAACTTAGTTGTCTTATTTCATTTTACAACGATGTTATAGAAAAAATTGTTATTTTCTTTCTTTTTATCCTTGTAACGCAATTTTAAAAGCGATTACTTGTTGCTAGTCGTATTAATGATCTCTCAAGTGTATATAACTTTAACCTTCAGAACCAATTAGTGTAATCATCTAACAATATAAAATTTATTGTCGACTTGAGTTTGTCAGTGTTGAATCACAATCATTGTTTATGTGTTAGTTAGAATCTATCATATATTGCCAGTGTAATGCAAAGTATGAAGCTTATTAATACTATCGTGAAAATTGCGGATTATATATTTTTTCCTTTCCATGACTTTATGAAATGTTTTATCAGTAATCCGTAGAACAGAGTATTTATTGTTTTATATTTATTCATACATATATTTTATCTTATTTAAATCAATCAAACAATATAGCTGAACATTCCACTATAGGAAATTGGTTTCCCTACAGATTAAGGGGTATTGTCATAATTTCCCCACGCTTAGTGGACGGATTTGGGATCAGAGATATTTATTCTCATTTAAACACTTCCTTCTATCTACTAGTATTTTCTAGCATGGGGACTATGCTTTTATGAGTCTCGGCATAGAGTAGGGTACCGCGCAGCAACGTTTAGATACAAGCTATTTTTGACGAGAATATCCACCCTTATAATCTCAAGCTTTATTAATTTTCGCATAACGCCTTAAATTTGGTTGCAGCAAAAAAATTGCCTTAATCATTTTCAAAATCATTTATCGTTTCGAGAATGTTTGTAAAAAACAAATGAGTCGCTAATAAATTTAACCCGGACAATCACAGACACGAGATTTTAAAAATTGTGTTTTGCGATTTGTTATCATGAAAGTACCCATATAAATCTCATAAACAAGCACATATAAAATAGTATTTTTTAAAGAAAAAGCAGGTATTCCGACATTATAAATATACACTTTGGTTTGATTAATTCCATCGCTCTATGTTATGTTCCAGCCTACTTACGGTACACCTGTGTCGGTTGGATTGGCACAATTAAGGGTATACAATGGTTTTAATTGCAACCTTACTATAAATTTTGTCAATTCCCACGACCAAGCAACTGGTGATATTTTGATCGCTCCACTATCTGTATACGAAAAGTTGGATATTGAAGCCGATCAGCTAACGGAACTTCCTTATTCATTACGAGGACAACTTAATAATGAATGCGCAAATATTAGTTACGATGGTGTTATGAAGTTGAAAGAAGAAACCGCTAACTCATTCTTCGTCACTCGTGGAGAAATTTACAGTTTCACTGATAATAATGAAAAGGCAATCGATGGAGTCTACGTTAGGTGAGTGTCTTCTGTAATAATATTCCTGTATTATAATATTTAAATCACTACAAACACTAGTAGCGTTGACACCAGCTTAAATATTATACTAGTTATACTACATGCGTGGCAATGCTACAGTAAAGCCCTCAGAGAGCTATTGTGAAGTACAATAGTTCAAAAAATTTACTGAGCGCGCGGACAACAACTTGCAAAAGTTACACACTTACAATCAGATGAATGAACCAGGTAAATAAAAAAAATTATTAATTTTTATATATATTATTTTAAAGAGAAATCCGTCACAAAAATTAAAATGAAATTATATTTGGTAATATTTGATACAAATATTTTGCTAATTAGCAATATTTAAATATTATTTTTATAATGAATATTAAATAAATCTTAATACTTATGATTCAGCATTTAATTATAATTCATCGTGATTATCTTGACAATATTCCGGTGAATAGTGTTTAGAATAAATCTTGTTCCAAAAAGTTAGCATTTTTTGTTCCACTTTAGTGCCAACCAGTTTATTTTCTTCTCCAATTAAGTAAATATTGTCATAAGATTTGCTCAATGGCGGCCATGTAACATTTCCTATTTGGTTAGGGTCACCGAATTTTGCAAAGTTCGCCCACATTTTACTTATTTGTTTGATAAATTTCCTATCTCGATCTTGTAAGTCATGTTTTATTTTGACATAATTCTCCCATAAAGGCTCACATTTTAGAATATAACATATTTCGTCGCCTTGTGCAGCACCTTTAATTTTTATATTTGTCCCAGCGGTTGACGTCGCTTTCACCGCATTAAACTTTCCAATATAATTAAACTTATATACAAACGTTTTACCCAACCCCGATAATGATTTAATAAATTTGTACGTCGGATATTTATGAAGGTCCGTAATATACCGTAGAAGGTCTTGTAATGTCGGCCCGGACAATTTATGCTTAAAATACTTCTCCTTAATTTTCCTTATAATTACATCATGTTTTTTGGATGTGTAGTTGTATTTGCAACCATTATTAAAAGGAATCATATATTTAAAAGAACTGCTGAAGGTTTTCAATAATCGTGCATTGTGAATAAATGGTATAATCTCAGATACGCCTTCCTGACTATTAAAACCGATTAAAATTGGTATATTAATGTCAATTTCTTGGTTATATTTGTAAATATCATAAGATCTTTTAGTTATTATCGAGTTGTAAGATATGTTTTCAACTATTGGAGTAAAAGGAACAACCGATTTTTGATAATTCGCTATTTCTTTTTCAGTATATATCTTTTGTGAGGCAAGAACAATATTTTTAGAAGAAGCTGTACTCCAATCATCATCACCAAGTTTTCTTAGTTCCTCGTTTAACCTATATTTTTCCAAATTATAATCAGTTTGAAATATTGTAGGTGATAATAAGCCGCCACTTTGTAATATTACTTTTGAAAATAATTTTTTGTATTTTGTTGTCATTAGTAATGAAATTAAAGTAGCCGCTGATCCACTACCCATTAAAGTGATTTGGTTTTTATCACCTCCAAATTTCATAACGTTCTTTCTAATCCATTTTAATGCCATGACTATATCCTTTAAACCCATGTTTGCATTGATATCAAATTCATTATCTTTCAAAAATCCAAAGGCACCAATCCTATGAGTCAAGCTTATAAATAATACGTCATTGTTGATTAAAAAATCAGCACCGTGTATATGACTAAAACTAGAAGTAAAAGCATATCCGTGTATCCATACTATTACTGCTTTTAAATCTTGATAAATATACTCGGGTACAAAAGGTGTGTAAAGATTTAGGTACAGACAATCTTCGATTCCATAAAGTGCATGTTTGTGAACTACATGGGCTTGGGCACAGGCGCCGTGGTATTCAGTTCTGGCGTCAAAAGGCTTCTTCCACTTCTTTGGAGGTTTCGGGTCCTTAAATCTCAATTTCCCTATCGGAGATTGGGCAAAAGGTATTCCATAAAAAGCGTAATAAATTTTATCTTCGAAAACAGTAGCTTCCCTCGTACCTTTTACAATCCCTTGTTGCACTTTCACTTTTATTTCATATGAATTCGTAATAAATAGCAAATGGAGTAAAATGAAAATGTAAATATATTTCATTTTTGTACAACTTTCCTCCACTTTATAAATTGCAAGTGTGTAAAATTAAAATCTTTCAGGCGTTCAATGTTTATAAATAGTACGAAATTATAAGAATAAATGCGCGATAAACTAGTCAAAGTAGGATTTGATTTAGTTTATACGTATGTCATCCGTTTGAAAACCAGTCTTTGAACATTGTCACCAAATAATGAATTATTTTTTGGGATACTAAACAGTAGGTTTCTAGAAAGTGCGTTTTAAGACATTCCTTATGACCTAATTAAAGGTTCCGTATGTTAATATTTACATACAATTTGAGTTATCCATATAGATCTTTTCAGTTTTATTGTAATATGAATTTAATCTCCGATTAGCTCAGTGGCGGGAGTCAATAGTCGCGGGTTCGATTCCCGCATGGGAATAAATATTTATATGGATTTATAAATTTTTATTCCGAGTCTGGTAACCCCTCAGTCCGGATTTCCTTTCCTGCCCCTTTCCTTTCTTCTCTATCCTTTCTCTTCCTCTCCGCCAATCCACGGTCTGCCGTACCAATGGATGCGTGGCTAGGGGCAAGCCTAGTTGCAAGCGTGCCGATCGTCTCGGGGTCGAGGTCCCCAGGGACTATCGTGCCTTACCTCAGCATGCAGGGCTCTGCTGGGGGGTCAGCCCTCCCTTGCGGCTCATGGGATTCACTAAGACGAATTTAATATACCTATTTTGTCGAAAACGACGGCGACATGGTTCGCCACCCGTCACGTCCTGATTCTCACGAGGGCGAAAAGCGACCAAGGAAGAGCCGTTTCGCTGCGATGAATGGCAGCGGATGGAGCTCTGTGGTCTCTGCCAACCCCAGCGGGGGATAGGCGTGAAAATATAAAAAAAATTAATCCATGTTTGCTAAGCACCCATTACCAAAAACAATACGAAATGAAATAGGCAAAAATTTTGTCAATATGTATTTACCAAATATATTATTACATTTTAATATAAATCTCACTTTACCATATAACTTAATATATAACATATTATATATTTTATTATATTAGCTATTTGTTTATTAGACGACAACAGCGTTACTACGGTGACATTAGAATGGAATAAACTTTGAGCAGCCACCTATCCACATTTACTAAATTATTCATACAAATATTTTCTTTCACGCGACGAGCAGTATCAATAAAAATATTTTGAAACATTGCAATTATATCTTAAATATATTATAATATAAGGTATTCAACAGATTCGGCTCAGGAGTACTACACTCCTGCGCTCACGAACAGAACTGAAAAGAAATAAGTGTTTATTTTATGAATACACACCTCTTGACTAAATCTCAATAGTAAATATAACCTTTTTTTCAACCATTCTTTAAAAATAATTTTAACAGTACATTTAGTAAATAAACTGTTATTTTAATGAAAATGCAATATATCTAGGGACAGCTGCCTTCGCTCTATTTAGAAAATAATTATATTTCCTATCTCGCTATCAATAGGTTTGGGACTTTCACAGTCTACCTGTTCATTCTACTTACACCTTTATTTTTGTACTGCAATGCATGGTTATTTCTTTTTAGAATATTGTTTGTACTGTCAGTGCAATAGATTTATGGATCTACTTACCTTTGCACATTCGACTAGCCCAAATACATTCCTCCTTTAAAAATTACTTAAACCTCCTTAATTTTAATGAATTTTTAAACCTGGCATTATTTCTCAGTTTTTTTTTTAATTTCTTTTATACGCCAACTCCTGTACATTTTTATAAATACCTAATTAGCTATCTACACAAACATTGTCTGCAATAAACCGCTCCTTAGTGCCATAACCGTCCATTGTACATAATTTATTACAGATTACTCTTTTTATAAAAAATATGTACACAATAAAGACTAAACATTAATTAATAATAAATAACTTTATTTCCCCTTTTCCAGGTTTTTATCAAATACGTTAAGTCTAGTACAAATAAGAATACAAGACAATAAGAAAAATCGAACACGGCTAAACATCATGAGCAATGATACAAGCCAGAAAGTAATTAACAAAGGCACCTACGACGTTCTTATTAACGATCAAATAATAATGAAAGATTTTGCATTTCGATCAGGCGCCGTTTACACAATAAACTTATATGAAGACGATAGTGCAGTGTTTGTAAGTTTTGAAACTAATTTCAAATAAATTGTGGATGTTATTACGTAATACATTACAACTAAATAGTGTTTTTCTCGCCATTACCAAGATTTTACTATAATTTCACTAATACACATTAAAAGGGAAAGTCAAAACGTACTGTACTAAATTTCGCAAAAACATTTTCAAGCAATTAGCTTACATCAAAGCTCACTCTCAGAATATGCAGAATTGTTAGCTAGTTGCCTGATACATATTAGGCAACTTACTAATATAAATATATAACTTTAAATAATATTGAATAGTCCGCTAGACACGTCACATTAAAGTAAGAAGTATTTTCTGCAACACGTTTAATTTTTTTATCGTTTACATGCAATATTTTTTCATATACAGATCACAAATCCCGTAGTGATCACTCCGCCAAACAGCGTACATATTCTCTGGCTGGTACCACAGTATGTGGTAATGACAATGGGAGAGGTTATGTTTTCTGTGACGGGTCTGGAGTTCTCCTTCACTCAAGCTCCAGCCAGCATGAAGTCGGTGCTTCAGTCTGTGTGGTTGCTCACTGTGGCGTTTGGAAACCTTATTGTCGTGCTTATCGTGGAAGGCAACTTTTTGGATGCTCAGGTACAAAACATTTAATATATTATTAATAAAATCTTAACACACTTAAAATATATAAAAGTGGGTCATTAAATATTTTGGGGGATTATTGAAAAAACAAAAAAATTGAATTGGAAAGAATTTCGTAGGACAAGAATTTTGTAATTCCTATATATAATGATTCAGAAATGAGTTTCTTACAACTTCTTACATTCGACTGTTGATAAAATAGTAAAACAGAATTATTTAACAAAATTTTTCGCCCATTTCTACTGCATTATAGACTGAATAAAAGAATATATTTTAACGTGTAGAATATGAAATTTCGGGTATTTCCAGTATTTTGTAATACTATAAATTTAAACATACGAGATGTTATTTTATAGTGTTACAATATAAATAGAAAATTACAATAGAAAAATATTTATTTTCGCCTTTCGATAGATGTTGTCAAAAGCCCTGTAAAGTAAAAACTAATTTATAAAAGTAATTAGTTAAAGTTAATTAATAATAAAGTAAAGTATACTTTTCCTTACAGTGGAAAGAATTTTTCTTATTTGCTGGCCTGATGATGTTAGACATGTTAATATTCACAACCATGGCACTTCGGTACAAATATGTGGAAGTCAAAAGCAACAATGAAGACATGGCAATCGAAATGAAAACAAACTAGTTTTAAATTATAAAAATAAAGACTTGATTGGACCTTATTATAAATGTTGTTTATTTATTACGTTTCTTTCCAACTAACCTACCTATTTGCGTTAATGGTTTTTTAAAAGAGAAGAATTATTATCAAGTGAGTTAACTAATGATAGTTATCTTCGCTTCCTATGAACATTGAAATATAGCAATAGCACTGCATTGTAAATTAATAATGACGAGGTTCTCCGACAAGTCAAGCAAGAACGTGAACTTTTGCAGACCGTCAAATGTAGAAAAGTTGCTTACCTGGGTCACATCATAAGACATGACAGGTACAAATTGCTGCAATTGATCATGATGAGAAAAATCGCAGGCAAAAGGCAAGTTGGACGAAAAAGAAAGTACGTAATATCAGGGAGTGGACCGGGATAGCCAGTGCTGCGGAACTGCTGCACCTCGCGAAGGAGGAGGAAAGTTGTGCTGCCAACCTTTGCAAGTCCGAGAGGCACTCTTAGAAGAAGAACAAGTCAAATAATTACATTTGGACTATTACCGGTATCATTTGTGTATATTTTTTACACCCTTACTGTCACGAAATTCTATTTCATGTTATGACATATTAGATTCGCCAAAAATTCAATCCTATATATAGCTTAATTTTATAGGCCACAAAATACAATAAGACTCTAGAATTTGCATAAATTTGCAAGAGATGCAAATTTACCGACCGCTCAAATGAAATTTTAACGCTAAAGAGACGGATATACCATAAAAGATTGATTTTAACCTCCTGTAAATTATCTCCGCTGGATCGTTTTTCGAGCAAACATGGTATATTTCAATCTGTTTAGTTAATTTGCATGAACCTATTATACAATTAGCTTCAGATAATTTGTGTGTTGTTCCCATAGAATAACGAGGGTTTATACTTGTAGGGATGAGTCATGGGACGTCGGTTAACCCTCTTTATTTCTCAGCTGACGTTCAGAAGGGTCTTTTTAAAACGATAGTCAAAGTTTAAATAAATGAATTAAAATAATAAAATAAAATATAAGATAAAATATATCCTAGTTTTGTTAATTGATCCACTATAGTATTGCGACTACTGTGTAAAATGTAAAATAGAATTAAACGAAATTTAATTCAATAAGTCCCATGTTAAAATGAGATAATCGCAAGCTCATAAAAATATTATTCGTAAAAATCTACTCTAATCCAAATATTTAAACTTTTATATTTTAATAAAATAATATCAATAAAAAATTTTATATATTTATTTTTAGTAATATACATTTATGTTTTTCAATTTAGGTAATAACTAAAATCATTTGAAGTACTTTAATAATGGAATATTAATCCCAAATCATAACTGTATTTTATATTGTCCATTCAAAAGTTTTCCAGAATTAATCGCATTTAACAATAATTTCACTTATCTTGCTTATGAGGATATCTCTTATTTTACAGACAGGAAACACCATAATATATATATATATATATATATATATATATATATATATATATATATATATATATATATATATATATATATATATATATATATATTTGCCCCGTCTGTTAAAAAAACAATTCTGAAATTCAGCAATTCTTATTTGCCGACTATAAAAGTCTTGTAGTACCTAATTTATCAAATCTCGGGAATAAACTTATTTTTGCAATGATTTCGTAAGCAATCTTAAAAAAGTATAATGGAGGACGCCTAAATATAGATAAGTATAGATACATTATTATTTCCTTTCTTTCTTTTTTCCCCATTCTACAAACATATACATATTTTCCCCATTCGTCAGTCATATACATACATAGTTTCACCGTTCATCAAACATATTCATAGTTTCTACTTTCACCAAACATAGTTTTCCCATTCATCAATCATATACATAGTTTCCTCATTCATCAACCATATACATAGTTACGTAAAGTATGAAAAACTTGTGATGATAGCATTACAATTCGAATGAAGTTTTCATTTCTTAATGTCTTTTGATTTAACTATGAAGTCAATTATAGATGTGAAATGCATTTTGAGAGCCACTGGTCTCTATTGAAGTACACGAGTCTGCAGACGACTTGTTAATAATTGCGTATAATAAATGCTTAAATACAACAAACAGACATACAAATACGGGTTGGGGTTTGTAAATAAAAGGAGCGATTTAGTTTTTGCTCTATTGACAAATTGTTGAGGTTTGTGAAAATACTAATTCAGATAATCAAGATTAAAATGTAAAAGTGATCGGTTTTTTAAAAAAAATGTAGCTAATTTAAAGGTTGAAATTAGACTATGCCTTTTTAATGTGTTATCTAATTATCATAGTTATAGCATTTGATTCGAAGATGTTAATGCAGGTAGCCCGTTTTGGTTTTTACAGCTTTATGGAATACTGGGGGCTCAGGAAAGAACGTTTTTAATATTTACACCAACGATCCTCTCCCCCCCCCCCCCTTTGCTGTAACCTTCAATTCGACTCAAACGCAATCTTGTGCATTCCATGTTCATATCTGTTGCGAAGCGGGTCTTAATCTAATCTCACTAGCATCACTTTATACAGAACACTAATTTTAAAAAAAAACTGAGAATTAGCGCGGTAACAATTTGTGTGGACGACCAACACACAAGCTGTACAAGATATTTGATATGACAGCCACCGGCTCGCCTGTGTTACAGATAATCATGTAAACAAGGGGCTTTCCCATTTTTGGAGGAATGGTTGTTAAACCCAACTCAAAAATTTAATCAAACAACCTTACTAAGAAGTAACCAGCTTCCTGCTCTTATTCTATATGACTAAAACACTTTTATATACTTTTAAACGTGATTATATAAAATGAATTTAGTATTTAAGTTTTTCATAATTTAACACTAAATATTATTTTAACATATCCTTCAAACCCCAAAATTATCCGACGTTTGCAATAATAGTATTTATAAGTAGTTGACGACATGGATTAATTAAGTGCAGTCAAAAAAACCGATGTAGTGAAGGCGTCGGTAAATGTTCCGCGTACTTTGAGAGACGCGTGGCAGGCGCGTGCCTCTAGAGGACTAGCTTTGGCCACGCAGTCTCCGGTACAAAGGACTCCAACCCACGTGCAAGCTCTCGTCGGATAATCCCCACCAAGCATATGCACGCAAATAAATAAATTAACCGAAGCCGTCGGCCGACGCAGTTATATTTGACATGCTTCATGGATAGTGGGTTTTGGATTAAAGTAAAACTTATGAGAATTTTAAATTAGTTTTATTTTACTAGTTTAATTTTTCAATGACTTTTAAATAGAAATTTTAAATTGATTTATTATTCTTAAACCACATTTAATTTACATATCAATTATTGATGTAAAAGGATTATTATTGATTCCTACGCCATCACCATCACATTCTTTTTATTGACTTGGTATGGTATGGACTTAAAAAAAACGATTTCAAAATTGAAAATATGTTATAAGATAATTTGACACGGTCATAGGTTAGAAATGCTGCAAATGAAATAATTGCTTAAAAGTAAAAATTATTTGCAATTATAAAATATAATATATCATGAAATACCACCATCTAATATTTCATTTCAAAATACATTGTTTCATTTTATTTTATTTTATTCAATTTTTTAGATATCACTAAGAAGTACATTCTGCTGTTCTTAAATACATAGGATTCTTACAGATTTTAGCAAATTATATTAACTATGGTTTTTTTTAATTTTTAAACTTAACGAAATCAAAGAAAAGCTGAAAAATTCATATCTTTATATTGATAAAGATATGAATTTTTCAGCTTTTCTTTGATTTCGTTATTTTTAAAAATTAAAAAAAAACCATAGTTAATATAATTTGCTAAAATCTGTAAGAATCCTATGTATTTAAGAACAGCAGAATGTACTTCTTAGTGATATCTAAAAAATTGAATAAAATAAAATAAAATGAAACAATGTATTTTGAAATGAGATATTAAATGGTGGTATTTCATGATATATTATATTTTATAATTGCAAATAATTTTTACTTTTAAGCAATTATTTCATTTGCAGCATTTCTAACCTATGACCGTGTCAAATTATCTTATAACATATTTTCAATTTTGAAATCGTTTTTTTTAAGTCCATACTATACCAAGTAAATAAAAAGAATGTGATGGCGATGGCGTAGGAATCAATAATAATCCTTTTACATCAATAATTGATATGTAAATTAAACTCAATAGGTAATAAATTATATATTTATTACCTATTGAGGTAATAAATAAAACCTGAAGAAAAATATTTTAACTTTTTAAGAATATTACGCGCATGGAGGAGTGTGAGATATGGCATAGTTCAAGTTTTCATAGAAAATGAGTGCACAAAGATAAATTTAAAAAAAAAAAAATTAAATACGGTCGTATGAAAACAATTATTTATATTAAATCTTGATACGATTTTGAAGACAAGCTAGTTTAAGCCCAAGATCTATGATGATTAGGTGGCGGAGGCTGCTCTTCAATCCAGAAACCCTACTGAAATGATGGAACAGGGATCACAGCAGCAGCAGAGGAAATGCTGGAAGTGGTACGAGTAAGATCAAAATCCTGCTTGAACTAATATCTAAGGGAGAGGATGAGTTCATCTATTATAAATGTCCTGGTACATAAACAGTGATCTCGTACCCATTAGCTATTTTAAATGCTTCTTGTGCCCATACACATAATCTGAAGATTAAATTTGTTAAAATCAAATATGAATCAATATCTTAGAACCAAAAGATCATTCATGTTACTCATCCAACGGGTTACCATGCCACGAGACCCCTACCCAGCGCCTTCACTGAAGAGGCGGGTGCACACTGCAACGTCCTCTACCCTTTACAATGTAACCATCAGCCACAGCACATTCTTGCGTAGCTAGATCAAAATAGTTAACAAACATATAGTCACGCCTGTCTCCCTGTATGGTTAGGCAGAGACCACAAATCTTCATCCGCTACGATCCCGACTCACCTTCCTTGCTTCCTTCACACTCATTCATCCATCATCTCACATTCATCGTAGCGAAACGGCTCTCCATTCGTCGCTGTTCGTGCTCGTGGGAATCAGAACGTGACGGGTGGCGAACCACGTCGGGGTCATTTTTTGACGAATTAGGTATATTAAGATTCGTCATAGTAAATCTCATGACCCGCAAGGGAGGATGGAGGTTAGTCCCAGCAGAGCCCCGTATGCTGAGATAAGGCACTATAGTACCCGAGGAGCCCAATTCCGGGAAAGTTGGCACGCTTGCGACTAAGCTCATCCCTAGCCACGCATCTTTTGGCACGGCAGACGGTGGATTAGCGAGAGGAAGGGAAAAGGATAGAGAAGAAAGGAAAAGGCAGGGGAAAGAAAAGATGGATTTAGACAGGATGATAGGGATATCATACTACCGCAACGGAAGACGAGGAGTGATACGGTCTAAATAGTTAAAGCTACATAAAATATTCTTATATAAATAATCCTTCCCCTGCAAGCTACGTACTTTGCTATTTTCTGCGTCAACAAGTGGTTAATTATATATTATAGTATGTGGATTGTGGACAATCGACTGTTATAAAAAGTACATATGTATACGAGTATGTAAAGGAATTTTAAGAACGATAATGTTTATTTTGTATGTATAACTCGCAAAATAAATCTCTTTATAAACTAATATTTATGAGAAATGGAAATTATATTAAAAAAAAATCAACGTAGAATAGATTTTATGTTATGCGATAAATGTAAATAAATCTTTAAACTTCTCAGTACACTGTAGCTTAATTCGCCACACCGTAGCCAAACATCGCAAGTATAAAATGTAAACTACTTCACATATCAGCAAATCGTGATTGCCACCGCAAACCGACAAGAGATCTCACACGATAAACGATCAAACACGTTCAAGCGGGGCGTGGTTATGTCGCGTGGGGGTCGCGTGTGCGGCGCGTGGCGCGACAGTCGCAACCGAACGAGGTCGCAAACGCGCAGAAACAAAGTCGCTTGGGGTCACCCTTCGCTCGCTGCGACAAATCAATTACAGGGTCGACACGGGCACAACTTCCGAATGGGAATTAGCACCAAATTATAGTCGTCGAAAGAATTACTTGTTTATAGTTAGAGAGTGCTCCGCTAATTTATAGACGGGCGTCTGCTAGTTATTTGCAACGAACTTTTTAATGGTAGCCTTAATGTTTTCGCACGGTTCTATCCTTAGAACACTTACAATCGACAAGTGCCACTTTTGACAAATCACTACTTTTGAAGTCTCTTGTCGGTTATGAGATGAAAAACTGTTTTCAAAGTTTTTATCTTATTTTTCTCTTATTAAGTGGCTGTATTAATTATTACAGAACTATTTTTACGACTAATTTTATAAATATTATGACTAAACGATTATAGATGTTAGCAAACGAATTTTATTAAAATTCTATCGACTTACTTTTCATATAATACAAATAAAACGATGGTTATTATATTAACAATACAGCCGTAACAGTCCACTACTACATATTGGCCTCTCTCAAAGTTAAGAAGTGTTAGTGTAATAGGTACCCAGTTTTAGGGGGCGGATAGAAAATAGCAGGTTATTTCTTATTACTTAGATAGACGCTGATATCCATATACCTTATAATATTTGCTTCCATAATCGCCTCGACATCCACGCAAAAAATTGCGTTTGCCATCTACTTTTTTATGCCGGAAACTGCACAATAAATAAGCCATACGCTTCCTTAAATAGATGATGTAAAGTTGTTATTTAAGAACATTGTTTTGCACGGTCTAGGTGTTCCTCTATAATAATTGAATAAAAAATACACATACGAGCACAATATAAACACCACATCTTAGGATAAGCCCGGTGTGAGTTGGCCAATCGAAATAATTCACAGCACTATTAACTAGATTTCGCTAATTAGTGTTCAGTTCAGTTCACTGGGAACCACAATCAACATTTTACCGAGAAAAGTTAAAAATGAATAAAATCTTTATTTTTTGTTTTGGCTAGTGTAAATATTTTTCCAAGGCTTAGTGTTTTACATCATAGTAATGTCAGTTTCTTAAATGTGATTATTTTCGTGTATGCAGCAAAGTATATGAACAATGCTTTGTTCTAACCTCTAGATTACGCGTATTACAATTTCATTTGTTTACATTTTAGATGTGCTATTCTGTCCCAAAAAAAGAATAGATGGCAAGTTATGTTGGCCATAAAGTCATCATATAGCAATGGCACATTAATGATGTTAAATTCAAATAGTTGATTGCTTTACATAATTGTTTCAGATGCCTTATAAACATAAGACAAAGACATTTTCTATAAAAGGAAATTTCTCTCAAGAAGCACTAAAAGCGTCATCGATAATGCTGCTTCCCCTGCTGGACAACCACTCAACTTATTGCAATTTCGTAGAAATTTTGGAACACGCTAATGAAAACGACATTATTGTAATATAAATCTTTCTTTCATTCCAGGAGCGATACTAGACTATGCTGTTATTCAAAAATCTAAAAATACCTCGTCTAATATGACATCTGCAGTGGAGAGTAATGGGAATGCATCTATTCCATACTGTTCTAATGAGTCAAGAAGATATATAAATTAGAACCCTGAAAATTTTTCCAAAAAATCAAACATCTCATCAAATTCTTCCACCGTGTCTAATGTTTCAGATTCAAGCACTCCTAAAGAACTTTCCTGCAACAATGTTCCAAATTAAATGTCTCCGATTCCAGGAAAATTAGTAGATACGTACACAAACGAGCAAAGCAAGTTGTCATATACTGTTAACTTCGGAAGAATATATCAAAGATAGAAAATGTACAGAAAATAGTTTAAGAAAAAAGAACATGAGAAAAGTCCATTTAAATACACTTTATATCTGTTTATAACAAATAATTATTAGGTGCGCAACTAAGTTCTCGCTGATTGTCATTGGATGACTCCAGTAGTAAGTGTTGGTCGATTTTGTCATATCCAAAACGTCACGAACCAAGACATATGGTAAACAAACTGCTCTAATCTAACTGAACGGCTGGAAGATGAGGATGTTGACGAAACATATAATTTGATTCATATAATATATAATAAAGATAATAGAATTATAACGAAAAGTAAGAGAGAACTCAAGCTAATATATAATAAAGATACTAGAATTATAACGAAAAGTAAGAGAGAACTCAAGCTTGATTTAAAGAATGAGAAATGTAATAATAAATAACATTTTTAAATAGCTGTAATGTTAAGGCCGTAAAGTGGAGGCTGTTTCTTGGCAAACGTAGCCTGGGACACGCCCGGCCAAATGTAAATGTAATTTGCGCAGGGCGGATGGCAGAAACTGCATGTGTGAAGCTCAGGCTAGTTGGCGTATATTGAAACTGCTGCAGACTGTTGATGATAAAGGAAGCGCCCTTATCTTATACAGTTTCGCATAAAAAAAGTAAATATATATATATATATATATATATATATATATATATATATATATATATATATATATATATATATATATATATATATATATATTACATGATAGGTAATGTCTAATTAATAAAGGTGTGTATATAACGATGTTATATCACTCCAATTATATATGGGTATAAAATGTGTCTCATCTCAACACCTCGATACATCGAGGTGTTGAGATGTCTGCAAAACGCCGCTACGATGTCCGTCCGAGTACAGAACAATCAGACAAAGCAAATCCAGTTGCATCGTGGAGTGAGACAGGGGGATGTCATATCCCCGAAATTGTTCACTAATGCGCTGGAAGATGTCTTCAAAACATTGGACTGGAAAGGACGTGGCATAAACGTAAATGGCGAGCACATCTCACACTTGCGCTTTGCCGATGATATCGTGATCTTGGCAGAATCGCTGCAAGAACTACAAGCAATGCTGAACGGCCTAAATGAGTCCTCCAGACTGGTCGGTCTGGCTATGAATTTGGATAAAACTAAAATAATGGTAAACCAACACATTGAGCCAGAACCGACCACGATCGATGGTGAAGTTCTCGAAGTTGTCCAGGAATATGTCTACCTAGGCCAAATAGTGCGATTAGACGGAGACAACTTCGAGAAAGAAGCCGACAGAAGGATACAGCTGGGCTGGGCAGCGTTCAGGAAATTCCGTCAAGTCTTCTCGTCGCCCATACCACAAAGTCTGAAGACAAAAGTCTTCAACCAGTGCGTCCTGCCCGTACTCTCTTACGGTGCCGAGACGTGGACACTGACAGTCCGTCTCCTCGCCAAGCTCAAAGTCGCTCAGAGGGCTATGGAGAGAGCTATGCTCGGGGTTTCTCTGGTGGACAGAATCCGAAATGAAGAAATTCGCCGGAGAACCAGAGTCACCGACATTGCTCTTCCAGTTAGCAGACTGAAGTGGCAATGGGCTGGACACGTTTGTCGAAGAACCGACAATCGTTGGAGTAGACGAGTGCTGGAGTGGAGACCGCGACTCGGCAAACGTAGTGTGGGACGCCCTCCTGCTAGATGGAGCGACGATCTGCGCAAGGCGGCTGGCAGAGACTGGATGCGTGTAGCCGAAGATCGGGCTAGGTGGCGCGCCTTGGGTGAGGCCTATGTCCAGCAGTGGACTGCCGCGGGCTGATATTGATATTGATATTGATAAAATGTGTACAAAACAGAGGAATATATACATACATATATATCTTTATGTAATAATTTTATAGAATTGATGACTACGGGTACTTGATAGTCCGCACCCTCTTAATAATTTAGAAACGAGGCGTGCATTTAACAGCTGCTGTCAAACACACACTTCGTTCGTCCAATGAGAGGAGGTTTCACCATTGATCTCCTTTTAAGAGACGGCAGTCTGAACCCGGTTCTCAGTGAAAATGGAGTATCGGAAAAATAGATACGTAATTTATAAGACCGCCGGTTTTATAATATAATAAGAAACGGGCACTTTAAAGTCATTGGCTTTTCTATGGATAATATTAATATTTTTAGTATTTCTAATTCGCCTAACGTACAAATCGCATTTAGTACCTAAGCCATTTTTAATGAATACTATCTCGGTACGATAGCCGGAAGTTGTCGTTTTACACAAAACATGATAGATCCTCCGACAAAAGGGTTTTTTCAAAAAACACGTCAGCATAGCGTTTTCCTGGTTGTCATTACACTCGCCAATGCCAACGAGTACGCTACTCCAGTTACCTAGTGTCCAGGATAGATAATTTTTAGCGAACCTCAATCGAGCAATCTAGTGCTCACGGAGTGACTTGGCGGCCCGTGCTGTCAGTCAGCTGCATATATCAACAGTTAAAAGCCTCATATTCCATATTCACTCACAGTCGATAGGCTAACTTGTGCTCCTCGTACCTCTTCAACGTTTCTTATGAGGTCTATGTAACTGCATTTGCGATTCTCGGTCCTCAGTGCCTGAGTCACTAAAAAGCGATCATCCGTTTTTTCCCAGAACTTGGCCTTCTCTAAACGGAACCTATCTCGTGGTATCGAGTTCAGGTTCTTTGGACAGTTGAACGACTCACGTTTAACCACGTGAGACTCTGGCTACAACCCTCTTCTAGCAGCGCTATAATTTTACTAGCTTTGATTGCTTTTTCTACCATTACAATAGACACAAAGATAAAGTCTGCTAAAGACATAATAAGGCAGGATGATGGGACAAACATAAATTATTCTACTAAAAGTAACAAAAAGTTAGTTTTAGTTGCCTGATAACCTTCTAATTATAAACTCGCAAAAAGTAAGTAAAAAGTCATAAACTAAAAAAATATTATTTTTAAAAAATATACCTATCTTCGAATTTAGAATTAACTTTTTCATACTCAGATTTTATTACGTGCCAGTAACATAGTTTGGCTCTTATAACCTCTTTAGAACTTAATTATTACCAATAATGTAGAAAAATAAAAACCGCCCGCTTTTTTTTATATGTATCATTTAAACAAACTAGAAATTAATATTATTTCTAGAAATTTATACAAATTGTTTCAAAATATAAAATCAATCAATAGTAGGTTCATTTGTAATAAAGTCTAATATATACTTTAAACTTAATACAAATAATTGTACAATAACTATGCCTACAATATTGTACAAAAAAAAAGTTTGTCTTTCGTTGATTAGCACTTACACCCCTTTGCTTTGCGATCGTACTAAGACCCAGCCCCTTTACGCCTTAGCGTTAAACGCACCGCCCATTTATTAGGGGTTGTGGGATTGGTGAGCATATAAAAATAGACTTTATTCCTTTCTGATAGATGTCAAAACCCTTTCTATCACGGATCACTCTCTACGAATAAGCATATTTTGTCCCTGAAATTGCCACCCCTTGTGCTATAAAACTATTCCACTGAATTCTTTGCTGTCAGTTAGCTTCCAATGTTTGAGTAATAACAACAATTTTGGAAAACAAAGTTGGTGTAAATTTGTTTACAAAAATTCGAAAATATTTTAATTATGTCTGGAGCCAGAACACAGATTGCAGATTCATCTACATCACCTTCAATTATGTGAGTCTTTCACTTAAATGTGCACTGAGGTTGTTTTATCTTACACTATAATCTCAGTTTTGAATTTTGTGCTGCGTATTGCGAGTTACATATGTTATTTTATTCTTAGTGGTTTATATAGAAATTATCTAATAGTTTTAGTCATCTGGAGTATATAAACTACAATTTATTTGTATAATAATAAAACTATAATGTCTGATGGTATTTTTCACCTTATTAAAGTAAAATTTATCTCTTCAGTGACAGCCGTCGATTGGATTACGGTGCCTTAAAGTTTGCCTATGCCGACGGATCAGATGATGAGAGTGGATCGGTGAATTCAGAACTACCATCCTGTGTGTATGCAGCAGCTAGGGGTAGACTTCAACTTCCATTAGCAGCGTACGTTCACCAGCATACGAGGCAATTACATTCAGGTATATTCTTAGTTTCACTTTGACTGGTGGTCTCCAATTCACCCAGGACAAAATTCGGTCGCAATACATTACAATAATTTTCTAATTCTTTTTATGTCATCTCTCTGCACTCCTTCTTTTTAAAAACCTGTAGTTTTATGGATTTAATCCTCTTATTATAAATAAAAAGTTTTTTTCATTTTATTGTAAGCGGTTTTGTTGCATATTCCACATTTGAATTATACTAAATGTATACACTTCTTTGAAAAAACGGTTTTGATTTTTCTACATTATTGTAAATAATTTAGTTCTACAGAGGTTTTAATAGTCAAACTATATTACTGGCATAATAAAAAGTCTGGGTATGAAAAAGTTAATTTCAAATTAGAAGATATTTTTTTAAAAAATAATCTTGTTTTAGTTAGTCTACTAAAACCTCATACCTTCCCAACTTTTGCTAGTGCTTACAAAGGAGTACAAAGTTTTCTTCACATTTAATCACGTTCACGTTTGGTCAGGTCTTGTTTAATTGAATTATTGTCAAATATATATCTTGTGATAAATAAATATCTCGTGGAATAGGCTAACGAGGGGAATAGTGATAACATAAAGTCCTGCAGCACTTCAGAATATTTAATAATAATTCCTTAATTACTTTTATACTATTAGGGGGACCCATAAATAATCAATTATTTTGCATTCATAGACAAAATGTTTGAAATGATATTTTTATTTTTTAAACGTTTATGTAATCACCGTCGTTTGCGATGACTTGTTGCCATCGCTCCAGCAAAAGTTCAACCCCCCTCTTGAAAAAGTGGGCTGGACGTGATTCAAAATATAACTCAAGGTGCGATAGGACATCGGATAAGAAATTAAAATTTTTATTTCGTAACGAATGCTCCAGTGACCTGAACAGATGATAGTCCGTCGGTGCTAGGTCTGGAGGGTATGGAGGGTGCAGTAGAAGTTCCCAGCCTAACTGCTTAATTTTCTCTTGAGTAATCTTCGCTGCATGAGGACGGGCATTATCTTGTTGGAGTATCACACCTATTCTGTTGACTAAAGCTGGTCTTTTTTCTATGAGTGCGGACTGTAACCGTTGTAATTGTTGACAATACAGGTCAGCAGTAACTGTCTCCCCAGATTTCAATAATTCATAATGCACTATACCTGAACAATCCCACCAAATACACAATAACAACTTCCTCAGGGATAGGGTTGGTTTAGGGGTTGAAAGAGGTCTCTCGTTTGCAGATAACCATTGTTACATAGCTTTATATTATCATAAAGGATCCATTTTTCATCTCCAGTTACGACTCTAGACTAAAATGACGTATAGACGTTTACATGATGGAAAAGTGATAATGTGTGTTTGGTGTTGTGTATAGTGGTTGGTGGGTGGAGAATTGATGGCCGATTTTCGGTAAGTTTTTGGTTTAAGTTCCAAATAAATCCACTTAACCCAACGGAAAAAAACACACACGGATCTTAGCTAAGTAAAACTTTTGACTGTCCATATAGTGATGGATTTCCGCAATGTAACGCCTGACTCCATTAATGATGGAAAGCAATAAACGCCGCCCATAGACACCCGCGATACCGCAGGATACACGGAAGCGTTGTCGGCCTTTTAGGTATGCGTAGGCTTGTTTTTTGAAGGTGCCAATGTCGTATTGGTTCGGTTGTGTGTTTATAATGGAACCTACTACACCAGGAATTCTAATATCGGGCTAAGTGTAAAGGATTTTTTTTGTTTATTGTTTTTTAATCAATGTGAAAATCTTACTCTATCTTTACATAGATACAGTACTTTACATTCATTCAGTACGTGTGTTTGTTACTTGTCCTACTTAACGGCTGAACAAGCAATCGGTTTCGAATTTTTTTTTATTTTCAGGGCAAGATAAGATCTGTCCATCTGTTTGTATATCTGATGTCTCTGAATTTTGTTCCTTTATTTATAATTGTTTAATTTCTATAGTATTTGTATACGTCATTATTTCATAAGAATTTTCATAATAGACAATAGATTGTTATATCCCATCTATCAGTTATTTTTATTACGCTCACAAAAGAAAAAGCCCGTTTGTAATTTGAAAGTGTGGCTCCTTTCAGGGCCGTCTTAAGCATATTCTACGCGGGGGTGCGGGTAATCAGCCCGCGCTCCTACTGTTGTAAAAAAACGCAATATAATTTTAATCTTTTATTTATTAATTTCTTAAAACTCTGTAATTTTCAAAAAAATACACAAACAAAAATCAACATTTTAATATATACTCGCATTAATATTATATATTTCAATAAAATTTCCAATTTCTAGCATTCGGCGCCCCCTAGGAACCCGCGCCCGGGTGCGGCTGCACCCCTTAAACCCCCGGATAAAGACGGCCCTGGCTCTTTTATTTGTTTTTTATTTTATTTATTTATAGAAGAGCAGCTGAAAAGCTTGCAGGTTATCTGATGGTAAACGATTACCGCTGACCATAGATATCCGGAACATTGGAGGCTTCACAAATGCGTTGCCGATATTTGGTGGACATATATACCTATGTACATATATACGCACGTCACTTGAATAAACTAATGTTGTACTTGTTCAAGAAAAACCTAAATGGTGTATTGTTCTACGTTTGGACTGTATGTGAGAGAAAATTGCGAATGAATCGCATATTGGTGGAACTTCTTTTTACGGCTTTTTTTTAGTCCGATGGTGAAACTGTGCGGCTTTCAAATAATATAAATAGAGATTTCGTTTGTTCCATAGATGCTTTGTTGGAGGCGTCAGTAGAGCCCGAGTATCAGTGCGGTGGATCCCCATACCGCGTGCAGCGGGCAGCAGCCAACGTGCGCGAACGCAGACGCATGCTGAGGTCCGGCCCCAATGGGTACCCTTCTTAATTGTTGCCGATACAGATTCTCTGTAATACATTTATTTCGTTTCTAAATTAAGTCTTTAATATCGGATAAATTATGTTTTTTAATGATGGTTTCACAAATCTTTAAAGTTTGCGTTCACAGTTATAAAATATTTTTATGGAGTAGATAGGCAAAGCAGCAAGCGAGTTACCTATTGGTAAACTACCAGCGCTACCCAACAACATCGGCAATACTAAAGGCACTGCAGACGCGTAAAGATTAATCTAAGGATTTAAAAAAATGGGAAGAGAAGAAGGATTTAATGTTCAGGGTGGAAGGAAATGAAGGAGGGGAAGACGTTGTGGTTCCGGATGTGTATACCTACTAATGAAGTAATATTTTTTAAAAAATATTACCTCATGACCACACTACTACACCTATACAGTACATAAACATGTGTAAATACATGCATATGTAATTAAAAAAAATTCAAATATACATTAAAAACAGAGCATGCTTTATGTTATACAAACACAATAAACGCGCACATCCACACCGCTTCCATAGCAGAAATAAAACGGGTACAGCGGCGGGCGACGGGCAAGAGTTGACACAAAACACTTACACTACCCACAATACATACACAATGTAAGCACCCGCAACCACCATACTATACATACACCCACACCTCATCACGACGGTATACGGAAAAACCTTATTTCAGTTTGTGTATGCCGTTTAATGTAAAAAGAAAAAAAATGATATATAATAATGAGATGTAATAATAATAATTAAAAAAAACTCATCGGTAAAAAACACGGCAACACAGTAAAATGTTACCACTTAAAACCGATATTCTGTGAGGGTTACTGCTAAAACGTGTGCATGCTGTTCTGACTTTAGCAGTATAAACTCGGCGTTCGATGAACTGCGCGTGCACGTACCCACATTCCCGTATGAGAAGCGACTAAGCAAGATCGACACACTGCGCTTGGCCATCGCCTACATAGCCTTACTAAGAGAGGTGGGCTATTATATATTTTTTATATGTCCACGCCTATCCCCCGCAGGAGTTGGCATAGACCACAGAGTTCCATCCGCTACCATTCATCGCAGCGAAACGGCTCTCCATTGGTCGCTTCTCGCCCTCGTGAGAATCAGGACGTGACGGGTGGCGAACCACGTCGCTGTCATTTTTCAACAAATTAGGTATATTAAATTCGTCTTAGTGAATCCCATGAGCCGCAAGGGAGGATGGAGGTCAGCCCCAGCGGAGCCCTGCCTGCTGAGGTAAGGCACCATAGTACCCGGGGGAGCCCGGTCCCGGGACGGTCGGCACGCTTACGAATAAGCTCGCCCTTAACCATGTATCCTTTGGCACGGCAGACCGTGGATTAGCGGAAAGGAAGGGAAAGGATAGAGAAGAAAGGGCAGGAACGGAAATGTTGATTGGGGGGGGTTACCAGACTCGAAATAAATATTTATAAATCCATACATATATTTATTCCGATGCAGGGATCGAACCCGCGACCATTGACTCCGTGGGCGGAGGGCCCCGCCTTTTTTAGAAAATATAGATAATAAGATAATTACATTAGTTTGAAGTGTTATAGCGGCAATTTCCAAAAGTAACGCTGTATTTTGATTTTCATTAAACTAAGTCAGTAATTTCATATTCATATATTATGTATGACACCGCAATTTAAAATAATTTTAATATTTAATATTCATCTGTGGCGGCCTAGTGCCTGAACTAAAGATGAGTATGAATCAGCTTTCTACCCCTTATTTATATTCATGATACCTCTTACTGCTGTTTTAATAGTGGTCGTAACATAAAAATAGATAAAAGTAAAAAGAGGCCGTTATATTACCTTGATTTTTTCTAAATATCTACATACATATGTAATAGATACGTATGTGGAAATATCAAAACCATCATAACAATAATATAAAATTATGACGAAAATGATTAGCGAAGACTGTATGTAGCCTTTGCCTGCTTCAATCATCGCCTTTTATAAGTTTTTGAATTTTTCCAGTAAACAGAAAATATATAATACTATATATAAAATATATTATATAATAATCAGGTACTGGACGCAGACTACGATCCTCTCACTTACGTCGAGAAATGCCTTCGGGGTGAGATAAAAGCTGAACGTGCACATTGGAACACAAGTGGTTAGTAATAAATAAATTTGGCTATTTAATACTTATCATGAATATTATTTCATATTTATCATGAATATTATTTACAATCTTACACTTATTTCAGGTATCAGATATTTTTGTATTTGCGCTCAAGTAGTTCTAAATCTCTACTGTGACTTTTTATCGTCGCAGTATTTTTATCATAGTATAACAAGCTAAAATTGGAACATTAGAGCAAAATGATCTTTTAGCAAAGATTAAGCGGTAACTTTTCAGAAAACTTACTTACAATTTACATTGGATTTTTTACATTTTTGCAAACTTATTAACTTACAAATCATATCAAAGTGAGTAAATATATATTTATACTTTTTAAGAATTTTTATTTATTTTAGATTTAACAGCGCGACTGTCTTGGATAAACTGGGAGAATCTTGGTGTGAATCCGCAACGAAGAAGCGTGCTAACATCACTTGCGCTTAGTTCTGAAAGTTTGCAATACTCGCACAATTAACCAACGCAATATTGATGAAAGGAAGTTATTATTAGTACTCGAAGATAAGACAAAAGAAAAAAAATCATGTATTATGACTATCTTAGAGAATTTACAATTTTATTTGTGTTAAAATTATATCAACGTAATTAATCGTTCCATACACTACAAAAAAAGGGAATTAGGTTAAACTACTGGTAGCTAAAGTGTCTAATTATGAATCGAAAAAGGATGTTTGGATATCCTTTAGTAGGGTAGGGTAAGGTAGGCGGTAAAAACATGTTCTATTCGATTACTTGCCACTCCAACCTTTAAATAACGTCGTCACAGTTGCCCGACTTTCGAACATAGACACTTCACATGTACGACGAGTGCAAAGACATCGTTAAGAAATTTACACGTGAATTCTAAATAAAATCTTTATTTTTCATGCAATAAAAAAATAGTTTTTGGAAGCTGCTCTTTTGCGGACCGACTTACGGGGATTATCGTGCAAACGGTCCGTCGTTGAAAGGTTGTAGGGTAATTGCAAATTTAAAATCTAATTTTGCCACCGGACACCCGTTATATTGTTGTTAAATATAAACTAAGTAACTATATATATAACACGTCAATATCCTCCAAAAATCTTTAGTCTCTTTGACATATTATCTGCTTTATTAGTAGGTACGGTTACTCGAACCGATAGTATCTATCAACGACTCGAGATTTGGAGCGGATGTTGACGTGTGCGTTACAGACAGATTGATTTTTGAGATCAGTTTGAATATATTCAATTATGTATACCTACTATCCAGTTTTCAGCCTGCAACGCAAATGTTATTGCAATGAAGGCGATTTGGCAGACTGTATAAAGTATAATTTTTATCCAATTTCTGCGAATAAAGAACAAAAATGAAAAGAAATAGTGTGCAATATTGACTACTTTATATTGTTCAAAATAATTTAGGAATTTTACTTTATTTAAAATAGAAGAAATGTAGTTTTTGAAAGTATAACAGTTACCAGTAAAAACACAAAAACAAAAAATAATTACAATCAGTTTAGGTAAGCCAATACAATGTAGATTACATTGTAAATAGAAATGAAATGTATGCAAATTTAAGTAGCATATAAAATATGTATCCTAGTGTTAAATTACAGTAAGTAGATGAAATTTTTGTATACATTATTTAGTCTTCCACGTATAATAAGAGATAAATTTTAAAATTTATAACTATATTCCATTTATATGCTAAATTATTATAAGTAACTCTCAGGGAACTAGTTTTATAGATACTTCGCACTAGTCCACAGTTAATTTATAATAATTTAAAATTAATAAAAACTCGCAGTGTTTCAGACAACACAGACCTATATTTTAGATGTTCACGTTGATATATAGGCTATTTTGTAGTGCAGTATTACAAACCAGACAAAGAAAAAAAGAGGGCACGTTAAATAACATAACATTGAAGAGATGATTTTTACGGTTATGTACAGAGCTAAGCAGAACATCGTTAATCGGTAAATTACGGATTAATCATGTTCAACCTATTTAGCTTTTAAGTTGAACTAAAAATATATTAATGGTTTTCCTAACATTTGTTAACGTTAGTCCGTTTATTAGTGTTAGGCGTAATATTGTTTGAATCGCGCGCCGTTGCCGTCGGTTCCAAAATGTGACGTAATTTATAGATGGCTCCTTTTCAAATTTATTTCTTATAAGAAGAACTTAAATACTTCTAAAAATGTACGTGGCCTGTGTACCTTTCTTCTTTGTTTGAATGTTATGGTCTGTTTGATACGTAAATATTTAGTTTTAAGTTAATAAATTGTAGCATCACACAACGAATATTTTGGCCACATCATTTATTATATTATACAACATAAACATTAACTAGAGAACTTAGATTTTTATGAATTTATTAAAATGGTATTGATTATAACGTTAACCAGAAAGAGTTGTATTATTATTAATGATGCACCTAATATATACTGAACAGAAAAACTAATAACTAACTTGATTTGGTTCTATTCCCATACTATCTAAATTAACAACAACAGTAGAAACAGCTATATATAAGGGCTCTGAAGTTCTATTAAACGAGCTATACATTTGTCTTAGAGTATAGCTTATGACCTTTTTCATATTTTCGACAAGTTATGGAGCACGGAGAATTCCCCCTATGTAGAGT
>JASFAT010000707.1:0-35028 GCA_031353405.1 Baronia brevicornis | reverse complement strand
ACTCATATTTCCATAGTACCATAGTAGTTACCATAGTAGTATCGTATGAAACTCAGTGGTAGAAAATCACTATTATCAATACGTGTTATTTTAAATTTCAAGGTCGTTAATCCTTTTTAAACTTTTTTTATTGAATATAATTCTCAATTTGATTTTTCTGAATTCTCAAATTAGTATACCGGATTGCCACCTAATGTGATTTATTTAATATTCGCTTAACATTAATACAAATTTGAAGCAACATTTAATTTTCATGGCTTAGCGGATTCTCATCTCGGTAATTCGTGTTCATTAACGTCTAAGCAGTGAAGCCTATTTGTTATCTAGCTGAGAAAAAATGCCGCTAACGTCTCTCAGTACTAAAAAATAAGCTACAAAGCAACAAAATACCGGGAAAATGAAAACGGCGGCGAACACTGAAGTTGTTTGAGTTAATCATGAAAGCCGAACGCTAAGCGACTCCACCGGCTTTGCTTTTTGTTTTGTTTGCCTCGAAGATAAATGTATGAATGTATGATAGCTACCCAAATGTTTTAAAGATATTCTTTCATGGGAGCGTTGGCAGACAATACGAATGGACGTGCAGCATCACTTATTTCAGTAATTAATACCAATTTGCTACCCCCTAACAAATATTGCGGCTGTATTGATTGATTTGACTTGAGTAGATACTTTACTATTACCATTACTTTTATACAATTTTAATTTGACATAGATAGTTTTTGTCTATGAAAGTATTGACCAAAAATAAAAAATCAACAATTGTAAATAAAATAACGTACAATTCCACTATTCTCACGTTCGTTAGTTTGATAATTATATCAATTGTCTGAACGAATAAACTTGTTAGAACAATAAATATAGTTTTCATTTTATCAATATACTCCATGTATTTTTTTAATATTACACGTACTTAGAGTAAGGCACATAAAAATATTTAGAACAAATTTCACACGAATTAGATTTATACGAACAAATATATTTTATATTGTTTGATTATATTTTAATACTGAAAATACAAAAACAGTGAAATAGTTACAAATATTATTAACAATATAATTAAATAAATGAATATTTTTTTATTACATGTATATTTTTTTTTTCATTTTGAATTATCGATTGAAAAGTTCCGATAAACAATGTAAAAAAAGTTCTCATCCACCTTGGTCCGGTAATAAACCACTATGAATTCAATATAAAAACTAAATATTTTATTTGCGATAAAACTCATCACACCGCAATGAAACTCAGCTTACCATTCGCATACCTGTTAGCCGCTACGGTTCGTGTTTATGCAACGGATGCAAATGCCGAGAAACGTTCAGACATGCAGGGACTAAGCGTTGAAATGAAATTGTCTGTCCGAAATCGATCAGATGTTCGGGCTCTCAATCTATGCATAGCAGACAATTTTTTAACGCGGAACCTTAAAACAGTATTTCGTGCTGAAAAGTTTTTGATACTTCTTTTACTTCGTATATATTATAATATAATCATTAAGTTTAATTTATCCAACAAAACCCATATTATTTTATTGATATCAAATTAGGAACATATTGTACAATTAAATTGGCGCAATGGCAATACAAATACAAACACCATTCATTCGGGCATATATGGGCTGTACGAAAAGGTATGTAGCCCTTATCACTCTCGGAAAGGTTCTACGGTAAACTGAACCCAAATATTTGTTATGTTTAACATTTCTATATTTATGTATATAATATAATATTTGTATGTATATGTATATAATATTAACTTTTTATATATTACTTTCTTAGTAGTAGAACCAAGTTGCAGACGAATACTTTGTCAAGAATGGCATGTTATTTGTCTGTAGCATAAATGGGCCGGCTAGCCTGGGGAAGTACCATACTCCCGCAGAAAACCGGCTTCTCAGTGGTAGCTTAGCTACCACGCCTGGTCCGGTGAGCGGTTGAGTTCCGGAGGCCCAACCCCATTCTACCTTCCCCCTTCCATAATGAAAATTTTCTTAAAGGCCGGCAACGCTTCTGTACTGCCTATGGCACTGCGGATGTTTATGGGCAACGTTGATTGCTTTACATCAGGTGACACGCTTGCTCGTTTGCCTTCCCATCCCATAAAATACTTTCCTTTTCCAGTTAAACTCATATATTTTTGAGGATAAATATAAATAATTTGCTAGTATAAATGTCAAAAGATATATTTGAAACGAAATATTCCAATGACGAAATTAAACTTGTGACTGACGGCTATTGCAGATTACCAATTACATATTAGAACATATTAGTTCAAATTAACATACAAAATTTATAATAAATTAAAAGCAATTAACGTGTTGAATCTAATTGGTTCATTGGCGAAGTTACTCCTTTCGGAGTCAACGGTCGCAGGTTCAGTTTCTGCATTGGGATAAATACAAAAAATATGGTCTAGACGTATTTAGTCTGGACTTGGGCTCGCCTTGGACAAGCGTGGTGGATTAACTTCCAATCATGAAGAAAAAATAAAACCCTACGCCCAACAGTCAGACATATATGGATTTTAAAAAACTAAATCTTCCTTGTATATTCCATTTAAAAACGTTTTAAACGGTTTATTCAATCCAGACACGCAGACTTACTGCCGAGACGTTGGAAGGACACTTGAGGTGGATCTCACTTCGACACAGGTATCACATCGGTACCCGCTATAATGATTTCTACGCAATTTGAATGGACCGAATGATTAACTGACTATCAGTTGAAAATTGGCTCAAGACAAAATTTGAACGAATCTCTCAGCGCTGAAATCATTTTTGAGAGTATCATACTCGTCTTTGATGTTATTGATATTTTTAAACTCGATTTTAATTATTAAATCGAATTTTTAAATTTACGTTATAGTAATATAACAGTCAGGTATATATTTGAATCTTGAATCTGGCTGTGATATTACTACTTATACATAAAGCGACGGCGTTCATGTTTTGTATATAATGAATAAAATAAATAAGTTTGTCATTAAAATACCTAATAAATTAACTTTTATACTTAATAAACTAACGATTTTTAAAAAAACCAAATTTTTGAATATAATTTTCATACTGTTCCGACTAATCTCATAGGGCTTGTAAAAGGAAAATATAGTTTACATCAATAGTCCAATAGTAGCTATTGCTGCTTTAATTCGTGTTTACCTAGGCAAATATTCTGCAAATATTATTATGTACTGCATAAATTTTATCTAGAACAAAATTAATGTTATTATTATATTTACTGGAAATATATTTAAAGACTTTAATTTTCGCATTTATTTTTGGCCACTAACTGGTAGACATGCTTGCGGTGCAAATAAATAAAATATGCACATCTTGAAATGTAGATCCCGTGAGTCCATTGTATCAAGCCGACATCGTTTTAGAGACTTAGGTACGCGTATGTTTCAATATAAACTTATAAGAGGCTATGAACGCCGTCGCTGAATACAGTTGATTTCTCGTATCTACCAGAACTGTCAAGAAGTTGCTTATGGTACAGTTAGACTAACACTTCAACTTACAATTCTAAATGTAATAATTCGAGAATGGAATAGTGTAAAAGTTTTTTTAAACCGTATATCCGTTTTATTAATTATACGTCCGTATCCGTTTTATTATAAAGTCGGTATTATAGAATACTACGTATTCGGAAACTGAATATAAAAATTTAATTTTTATAATTTTACTATTTTAGACTTATTTAAATATACATTTACATTTTCATATTCTTCTCTCACTTTATATTCGAAGTGATTGTTGAGATTTTTGACTTTCTGTTGAAACGCTCTTTCTTATCGAAAGTATTCGACCATACCCAATGCTCGGAAAAGGATGATTTTCATACAATAGATATTTTTAGTATCACTATTCAAACTTCAGAGCTTGTCTCTCGGCAGAACGCAACCACATTTGCAAACGACATTAGCAGAGATGTGACTGACTACCAAATCATGTGTAATATATAAGCATATATAATTTTTAGCATTTTTATTAGTCATACAATACCAAAATAGATAAACTGGATAGGTTGTTAATTTCCTATAAAAGATTAAATAATAAAAATGCTACACTCATAACCCCATGCTAGAATTTCATGTAGTGGTATCGTTATAAAACACCTTGTCCCGGAATAAACCCTTATAAGTCATAAAAATAATTTTTCAAGCAATCATATTTAAAAGGTATGCGTTTTTATTGTTTCCTTAGTAGTCTTTGTAAATAAAATTAATGATATTTGCGATATCCACATTAAATGTTTTATTACATAAGATTACATTTATCATACAAATCAGGTATTAGCATATCAAAATAACATATTAAATGCGGTATCTTCAGTATTTTAAATAATTTCTACCGTTATCTAACTATTAGGATATGTATATTTGACCTGTGTATTTAATCTACTACGTCTTTATGTAGGCGCAATTCTGTGTTTGTCCTAAAACTGTTCATTTGTTATTTATTCCCTTACATGCAGTATTTTAACGATTTTAAATTATATCTTGTTCACTATTTACGTTATATAAAACTAAGATAGACTTCTATATTATCTGCTTTTATAAATAATCTTGTTCCACTTTGTCATTTATAAGCATCGCAATTAGCATGTATACCTATAATAATTCTGTTACACACGTGACACTGTTAATAGTCCCATGTCTTTGTTGAGGACATAATAATATGTTTTATAGACTACGAGTTTTCTGTGAAATGTTTTTATCTAGTATATAAATCTTAAAGACTTCGTATTATTTTTGCACGCAGTTCCGGAGATCGGTGGGCTTTCACGTCGACCTGGCTGTTCCAGTGCCTTCTCCGCGCCCTCACCATCATCTCATCATGAACCAGGTATGATGATAATACGAATATATATCACATTTTGTATAAAATATTAACAGTATTGTACTGTATGTGTAGCTCCATATACGTTTCAATTCTACCTAAAGAAAAAGTGTTAGTGTTGTATTTAAATCATAACCTTCGTTCGTTCGGGGATATGCGCAACAATTCTTCAAAGTTTTGAAAATGATTGGTTTAGGTAGACGTAGAAAATAAATATACAAATAAACATTTATTTTTATTTATAAAAAAAATATTTGTGGCGGTACAAAATTGTAGTATAATTGTAAAAATGGTTTTATTTTTATTATGTAAAGGTTTTTCATTCATAGTAACTCTTTCAAAGGAGTCGTCATTTTAATTAATAAAATACATAGTTGAAAATATTTATTTCGCAGATATTGCTGCGAAATAAATATTTTCAGTTTTCCTACTCTAGGTTTCCCTAGATTGTGGGTGTCTTTATAACATATTTTGTTATGGTGAATCCATGGAGCTCTGACTCTGGATAAAAAAATATATAAATATATCATTCGTCATTAATTTCGCAATAGTAAATAAAATATTGCCACAAAAGTTGATATTATGAATTAAACTTAAATTTTTAAATACGGTCTTTGAAAATTTTTTATGAATGAAATATTCCTACAGATGCATATTCGATAATAAATCTCAAAGATAAAAATAGAACGGCATTGAGTGAAGGGAATTCCCGTTCTATAAATATGTAAAATGCAGTCAATTTAACTTTTTGGATTTTACGTTCATTAATGTGCTAAATTTGCACTAATACCCATAATGTGTTCGTTTTGCATTGTGAAATATTTTAAATTTTCGTATTGGTTGATCATTTCTTTTAATTTTTTATAAATAAGTGATTGAGCCTTCCTATAGAATAGGACCATACCATTTTTGCTGTGGGTATAATACAAGACGACTGTTAAAAAAATTACCATTAGGCGGGCAGGAGCGTCTTTGGAGTAATGAAAACCAATCTCAAAACCGAATTCGCTTGCCAAGTGTAGAGATTACGGTAACACCATTAATTTCTAAGAGACTGACGTCTAGCAGTGAACTTTTAGAAGTATAACATCAATATACTATAATATATAATATGATGAAGTGATTAAGATGAATCTTATCCATACTTTATATTTTATATAAAAGATAAATAAGCGGTAACTATATTAAAAGGTTAACATAATATGTTTTAAGGGTAAAATATTTAAGATTAACCTCAAATTCAAAGTCTTTAAAAGATTTGTAAATTGTATTCCTAATCAATTTCAACCAACCCACCCATTCAAAACTATCCGCAAGTTTTGCAAGGGAACTATTCCAATATTTATGTTGTCATTTAAATTTATATTTTCCTTCTGAAAGATTGATTTTAAACAGTCCTAAGTCTTTAATACTAAAAAGGAAGAAACTGAAATAAAATGCTCATTATATAAAAAATATTATAGTTTACAATAAATAATACTGCCTTGTGTTACTTTTCTCACGGTATGAAGGCAACATTTATGTAATGAAATGTTTTTGAACGTTCTATTCAATAGGTATCCACACTCCAGTAAGTATTTTGAATGCGTTGTTTCTGATCATGAGTTTTGTAGCCTTCTAGTAAAATTAGAAAACTGTTACAGACGCGAAAACCACTGTGAAAAAATAAATATTTTATTTTTTGCACCATTTAATAGTGGTTGATATCTCTAAGTTAATTATATTAATCATGAAATATATATATATATATATATATATAGCACTATTGGTTGTCATATTAGATCATAAGTAACGATAGATAGTTATATATTGTATGCGTCTTGAACGTTAAGAAGGATTTAATTTGATTCAATGACGACTATTTATATATTGTACTATATTGCAATGATACTATTTGATTTCATTAATTCTTTTTTTTATACTTAATACAATTTTAATTTACTTTTTTAATATTACAGTCCATTCGTTTTTATTAATTTATGTACCAATCAATTGTCTTGTTATTATAATCCATAAGCTCTGAAATAAAGAATTTCGCAAAGGAAAAATTGTTCTATGGGTTTCTAATTTCAAATACATAATATCGTTAATTTTCTTAGTGCTATTGTCTAAGAATTCGTGTGTCAAAACCATTTTTCGACTTTAAATAGTGCATTTTACATATGTCATGACCACTGCAAGTATCATCAAGTCACACTCATTAAGTACAATGTCAAGTCGGGCCTGTTAAGACGTTGAAACTTTTACCAAACTTTCGAAAGTTTACTGTTTCCAGCTCTGAGTAGGCAGGATGCGTTGTTATATTGCAGCACTCAGCAAAGTTCCACAGTTGAACAAACTCCACTGTTCTCTATAATATAGTACGCAAGATAAAATTTAGTATTGCATCACTCTGCGTTCAGGGTTATTGTTGAAAAAACTTGCGGTTATATCATTTGAACAGCATCTCACTCCGTATACGTTGATAGAAAATAATCTGATTTTCCCGCCAATCCATCTTCCATCCGACAAACATAGGTTAATATCCGTTCTCTAGAAATGGGGAAGTACCGTGCTCAGCAATGGGACATATACAAGCTATTTATATAATAGAAATTATCTATCCAAAGTTTTTCTTATAAACTCAACATTTATTTTACCAAACAAGAATAACATGTGGACAAACCAACACGTTATTTGCGATAACGATTGCGATTGTGATGGAAAAATAAGATTGCTACCGCGTGTAAGTATAGTAGAAACCACAAGATATAGTTATGCTTATTTTTTCCCCATATAATAACATATATGAATGTCCAAACTCTTTATACTAACAAACAAACATACAAAAATTGCCATCTTTATTTATTGGTTAAAATGAAGTTGTAGGCAATGTTGACGTTTCAGTAACAGCACCGGGTTTGTGTTTTAATATAACCCGAGAAGTTCATTCAGCGCGTCGGTCAGTTAAGTAATTAATTCTTTTGCCAGTCTGTTTGAATAAATCACGTCTTTGTCAACTTGAACGATATAAATGTTGCTCTCGACTTTTAAATGTTAAACGAGAAACTTTTGTGACGTAAATAAAATACAGTTTTATTTTAAGAGGATTTCTTGCCTTCATAATTCATATTATGCTCTTTGGCACCCGAAAAAATTTACAGGCCAATTCAAAGAAAAAGGGCCTATAGAGAATTGTCACTTATAGAAATGTATGATATACTCATATACCGTAAACTTTTATATATGTATGTTTATTGTTTACATGTCTTTAAAAAAGTGACTTAAAAATTTTAAGTGATATAAATGTACAAAATTTTCTCATTTATAAATAAAAAAGTCTTATTTATAAAAAGCTTATTAAATCATTCTGTTTTATTTTATTTTTATATTTTGTTATTTATAACCAGTTAGATCATGTGTATTTTTATTTCAAGCACCTAAGGTACTGCGCCCACCTAACTAACTTGTCGCATTATCTACCAAGTGTAAGGAGCGCGTAATTTGTCACTCGTTGCAATATACAGAGCAATTATTTTAAGTAGTGCCCATTCACTTGACGTAGCGTCGCACAACATGAATTCTTGTTAATTATTCTAAGTATGCTAATAGTACTTGTGCTAGAGAAAATGATTCACATCAAGAGTATAATTGTATTTATTAGTGGATCTACCATCTACAGTAAATGCAACCCATAATTAACTCTCATAAGTTCTCTTAAGGTAAAACTAATTTAAAAATGATTATGTTATTTAAAAGTAATCTTAGAATAAAATATGTAATTTATTATAATGAGCCATATTTAATTTATGCAATCTAAAAATTAATCATGACGTAGTTAGCGAAATCCAGACATATTCAGATCATGTTACTGAATTTTATATATTTTATAAGATTAACTTAGTATTAACAGTACTTAATAACTCGGACTTCATTCAGAAAAACTCTAAAGTTTTGTTTTAATAATGATTCTGTTTTAATATATAAAATATAAACAATACGAACACAGTGATTTTGATTATTGAAAGTATTAATTTCTTTTTATTTATCCCATTTTTCATTGATTGACTTTTGATACCTCAAATATAAGGTATTGGATTACACATGTTATTAAATTATTAATAACAAAAAGTTTGTGTTATATATTTATTTACATATACAATTTGCAATTCATTTATTTAAGATATTATTAGTTGTAAATCTTCAAAACTCAATATGTGTAGGTTGTGTAAAAATAATATGAAGTGAGGACGGACCATGAATAAAAGTATACAGCCGGTCCAGGAGAGGCTTATTATGAAGGCAATAGGCCGTTACTCGATCTGAATTTATATTTACCAATTTATTGTCGGCTCTCTGTCGCCCTGCAAGCAAATTAGTACTTTGTGCCATCCGCGCTAAATACTGAGTTGTATGTCCCACTCTAGTAGATTTAAGAATTTATTGATAATTATGTTAAATCCATCAACAAGAGTTAAGAATGGGCACTGACATTAACGTAGTTTTTTTAACGAAGTTGATTTTTAAATTCGTCAAAATGGATTTAGTTTTTGGCTTCTCCTTTTCAACTATATATATATACCTAAGTGGCAATGGGCTAGATACGTTCATGAATGAATCGATGAAAACTGGAGTAGACAAGTGCTGGAGTGGAGACCACATCCTCACAAACTTAGTATGATTTTTTGGTCGATGAATATTTGGTCAGGTTGCCTCGGACAGAAGTTCCACAATATTCATATTTGTGATATGTAAATAGTTATTAAAAAAAGTAAATGGAATTTTTCAAACAATAATTCAATTCGCGCATCAGATGCAACGAAAGTGAATTCATTTAACCGGGATCAATTTAAACACTATCCGCGTTTAAAAGTTATTTTTACCAAAAATATTATTTGTTAGTGGATAACACTTCCTATAACATTTCCACTCTATTGCGAGGCGTTGCTTGCCCGCGGGCTGCACGCTCGTGCATAAATATTTGATTTTGAGCTTGCAACGTTTGCAGACCGAAATTTGACTTTATTACCGACCCTCTGTTTGTTACTTTATTTCTCCCTGATGACACTTTGGTTACTAGCGATCTCAGTCTATTCACAAATGGTTTAATCAGATAATACTATCATGAGCCGAAAATTTAATAAGCAAACCATTAATATATTTTGAAAACATTTTAACAAAACTTAATAATGAAGGCGAAGGCAAGTAAACTGTGACTATATAGGTCTATGCCGCCGTGGACTATGGTGGTACCATATTTATTCTTTCAATTAAATCGCAGTGATTTTATTATGAAGTTCGATTCATTCGATTTTTATTAAAGTGAAAAATATTTTCCTTTATTTATTTCTGATTGGTTGTTATTATTTTTTACATTTACTTTAAGTGTGCGACTGTAGTCAAGTTTATATTTTGCAAAAAAGTGTTTATATCTATATTATATTATTAGAGTATACCCATTTCCATACTGGCTCTTAGTTTATTGAAAAGTCATAGCATTTTCCATGAAGTTACTTAACTTCAAGTGACGATAGAGTAGAACTCAGTAGCTAAATGTTGACAAAGTTCTAAAGCTGCGATCGAACATAAATGTACATAGTCTATCAGTTTGCATAGTTGGTTCAGGTGAAATGCAGAGATGTGAACAAGTAGATTATCTGTAATCTTGTTTCGTATTAATGGAAACGTTTTAGATAGATTGTTTTTGAATTGGTCTTTAGTGTGAAACTACAATAACATTTGTAATTAGGTTTACTTTTCTACAAAATATATAGTTTTATGGTACGAAAGTTCATTTTAACATTTCTTAAATAGTATATTTTTAATAGTGTATTTAATATTTTTAATAGCGTTTCTTAATAGTGTAATACTGATTTGTATATCAGACTGAGTCGCGGGTAGAAGACAGGTTAGTCGGAAAAGGAAGTTCCGGCTACGTAATATTAGGGAGTGATAACGGGTAAAGATTAGATTTGTGAGTTTGGTTGGCAGACACAACCTTTGCTTGTCGGAGAGGCACTATAAGTCGAAGTAGAAGTGAGAAACGGTATTAAATTTTACTGTTTTCGTTTTTTAAATAAAAAATACTAATATGTACGCAAAAATACAGAATTTACAAGCTAAAATATCCACTTTTCAAATGGTGCAAAAATTCTCTCCGTTTACGATTATTTATTAAAATGTGCTTCTGTTATGTACCTATCACAAATGTGGTTGTGTGTAATTCATACGCGTTTATTTATTATAGAGATATCGTATGAATAGATGTCGAAATATTATTTGTGATAAGTGATCCAATATTGGGGACTAATGAGGCCACAACGGGCTATTATTGCTGTATGTTTAGGCGGGGTCATCGTTTGTAATGGAAGAGCGGTGACCCTTGACCTAATGCTAAAGGGCGCCTCTAGCCATGCCTTCTTCCCATTTAACTAATGTTACGTTTACCACATAACATACATATGTCCGGTCTGTACAGGAATCTATGATTAAATTATACACTTCATTTTATGTTTATATTAAATAAAGTCTTGCATACTTAAATATATCCACCTCGTTGCCACGTTTAAAATTAGAAATATGTGAGCTCTAAAAAATCCCTCTGTTGCATAATAATAAGACATTAAATACGAGACAGAAAGACGCTATAATGCGAAAAAGTAGTGGAAATAACAATACCTCAAATGTTCTAGTGTTCGTTTAAAAACGTTATTATATATATTTTCATTTCGTTTTATTTTACAAATCGTAATAATTAAATTTGCTATGACCTCCCAAAGAATATAGCAACTCAAAAGAGATTTCCTTTTAGTTAATGCAGAAAGAATTCTAGTTTTATTATTTGGAACACAAATCTGAACTGTGTCTACAAATTAGGCACAAAGGCGAGCATTTCGCGTAGCGTCAACAAAATTTTCACCCAAAGGTTACAGAGACGGCGCAGTTCAATATTGTAGTTTTATCTGGAAGCGAAGTTTGAATCTTTTCCATCTAGCAAGCCAGTTACTTTGAAAGTTAATATCCATTTATAAAAGTAAAATGAACATAAAGTTTTATAAAACCATAAAATATTTTTAATCACATACTCTGGTCACGTCGTAATGAAGAATGTATAGCCGAGTATTATTGCAGAGTTATTATTAATTTTAATATAAAATAATTATCATAAGAATGTGTCAAATTTGTTAAGATGAAATTTAGCATTTATATGAACGTATAATACAG
This sequence comes from Baronia brevicornis, assembly GCA_031353405.1. Taxonomy (NCBI): domain Eukaryota; kingdom Metazoa; phylum Arthropoda; class Insecta; order Lepidoptera; family Papilionidae; genus Baronia; species Baronia brevicornis. The sequence goes on along the minus strand of JASFAT010000707.1, from coordinate 22,982 downwards.
TGACTATTCTCTCCTACTTACGTTTTATTTATCCTAAGAGTTCTGGACTGATGATTTTTATTAATTAATATCACAATACTTAAACATTGTTCTTATTTTTTATTTGGATGTTTTTGTCTTAATTTGTCACAATTTCTGCTTCGCTTTTTATTTTACCGCTTTTATGTTTACCACCAGTTTCGTCCATTGTTTGACAATATACATTACGTTTGTAACACACAATGTAATAGAGTGTAAAAAAGCCATAAAACGAACCAGAAATGTAATAAAAATGTAAATTATAATTTAAAATTCCATCGAAATTAGTGAACAGGGGTTATTTCTATTTCCGAATATGTCTAACAAAAATTTAATTTTAAATTCCTATCACTTTATATTAAAGTACTGTGAAAGGTTCAGCAGCAAATGCAATTGCTCTCCGTATCGTTCTACAAAAGCGAGCAGAACTGACATTGCGCGCACCTTCCTTATGCAGGGAAGATTGCCTTTCAATACATTACTTAGAAACCCTATTGCGGCTTCTTTTTACTTATATAAAATTTAGTACAACCTAAGCTTGAAATATTTCGCTATATCACAGAACTATATAATATAACTATATAATTATAATTCTATAATTATTAATATATCATATTAACATATGAACAATAAGTGACAGAAAAATTAAAATTTTCCCAGGTAATATTTTTCAAATTTACCCTTTGGCGGCGATGATTATTTGCAATCAGGTGACCCGCTTTATCATTTCCTCAACTCTTCCATAAAAACACTTGTTCGTGATATAAAAAGTTAAAGACTTAGCACCATTGTTAAAGCATTTATTTACAGTTTTTCAAACAAAATGGTAAAGTTATTTTAAAACTTCATACGTACTAGGAAATTGTACAAAATAAATGAAAGCAAATACACCCTTAATATATTCACTTCTAATATAATGTAAAAAGAATAAAATATCTTCTTCCAGAGCACGCTTAGACTCGCTCGTAAATCAGCAGTCGCGAATAGGTATATTGTTGTCTGTGAGATGCCACACAAGATATCCTCAGTGTTATAAAGCTTTTATAAGTCTTACATCGACGGTAGAATCAACTACGCTACTAGAAGCTAAAAATTTATGATAACAAGATTCTGTTCAACAAGTTGAGTATCTCATAAAACACGATGTTCTTTTTATTTTGACCATCATTTTTGTTTTTAGAAATGTTTGTTTTCTTAGTGATAATTACTTAGGAAGATTTTCTTTGCGATATTTTTTTTATTATAATACTCAAATATATAATAGTGAAATTTTCTTAGATTATTGTGACGGCAGTTGTAGTGTTGTATCGATCTATCATTTCTCGTGTCGCCGTTGTAAGGGGATCAGAATCAAATATTAAAATGAATAATTCAGCGTTGGTTATTTTCCATCAGGTGACACGTCTGCTCGTTTGCGTACCCATCCAATAAAAGAAATTAAAAATATAAATATTAGCTTCAATAAAAATATATAGTGGTCTACTATCATCATCATCGTCACCATCAATATTCTGCGGCTGTGCACAGCTGGAGCAGGCCTCCTCTAAGGCACGCTACATAACCCGATCTTCGACTTCACGCTTCCAGTTTCTGTCAGTTGTCCTACGCAGATCATCACTCCATCGGACCGTCGGCTGCCCCAAACTTCGTTCGCCAAGACGCGGTCTCCACTCCAGCACTAGCAACAACCGTTGAATTAGCCATCCAACGATTACGCTTCTCCGAAAAACGTAACCAACCCATTGCCACTTTAGTTTACTAGTTTAGAGCTATGTGGAAAAGGCATAAAATGTGCTTTAATATTTTTCCTTACAAATAAACTTAGTAACAACCTTGCTTACATAACAAGACCGAAGAGATCTATTAAGCACACAGATGCAGTGAGGGTGCAATGCGATTTGTGATAATTGAATGCACGATGCGTGCACTGGCGCATTCGATCGTACGATATCTCTCTCTGCAAGGCTTCACTCTATATCAAATGATAAACGCTTCAACATGAATATTCAACATATACATACCAAGAGCTAACAGTCAAATTACTTTTTTGTTTATTGCATTCCTTTCATCAATTTAACTTAAAGACAACTATTACTATTTCTTCTTGTTGTTGTACACCAAGGCGATAATGGATGTAAAATACTAATAGATGATAAAATTTAATCTGCTATACCTTATCTGTCTGCGAATGTGGCGATTCAGGCAAAAATCGGAGAATTGTATTGATATAATAATTTTTAAATCTGTTAATATAGAAGTACAAATATGGTACAATCATATTAACTTGAGGTTTACTATTTTTACGTTATATAATGAAAACTCTTCATTATTAATTCTTATGGGCGAAACTACAATTTCGCATTCAACCAGGTCAAAGTATTATGAAATTGTGTTCCGTAACAGCTCTCCAGCGTTTTCGATAAATTTCAATGCTTGTTAGGAAAAGCGACGATAATTGGACAGTAAGGGTTGTTTACATTTTATAAAATATTTTATGCTGTTTTCAATTGCGTAAAATTGCACGTTCTCGTGATTTTCACGAATTTTGTGAAGAAGGCGTAAGTAGGACAACGGGTCAAGGATAACAACGCCCCGAGGTTGGTTCCGCGGAGGAACACTTTGCTATTTAGACATATTTGAGAGTTTAGGTGTTACTTATTTTTCTTAAGTTGCTTTACCGATAAAAATTGTGATGATTATTGAGTTAATGAGAACCAAGTAACCTTATTTAATTAACAATATAACGAACAAGATCATATAATGAAATTGGAATATGAGAGACAGTTTTGATTTTGACACAGACAAATGATACGTACTTCTTAAACGAACGCAAATCAAATGATAGGCATCTCGTACATAAAAAAGCAAGGGCTGTTTTACTCAGTAGTGTCTGACATGATATTTTGTACCTAGAAAGTCGTTTTGCATGGCCGAGATCATTGATATTACCCTAATATAAGCGTAGTGGGTCTTTTACGAGGTACTGAACAAGAAGTCTCGAAAGATAATTGGCCTCTGCGTGTGATAAAATCGTCGTGCCCTTATTTAAGACCGCTACGGCGGTATTCCATTGTGCTGTTTAAGCGATGTTTCAAGTGGGATTTGAAGGTCTCGGTCTTTACTCAAGTACTGTCTGAACAATGTACGAGTAGATATACCCGTATAACAGTTAAATCTTTCGCTTTTGAAAAAGTTGAATTCTATTTTATAGTTGCAGCTGTGCTCGCTATCATAATTTATCAATTTTACGAATATTAATTAAGATATGTTAATGTTTAAAATTACAGAACTGCAATGTCTTCCAAGTCGTATTTATTTGTAACAGTGATGATTTAGATGCAAATTCTACGTTGTGGAAATTTTGTTTTTTATTAGACTAACTTTAGTTATTATTATCACGCAAAATATATGAGACCAAATTTGATATTGGTGTCACGGTTTTACAGCTTAACACATAAAACTACATAAATAACAATCATATAATAAAGAGTTGCTTGCCCGCATACAGCCAGCCCCCTGAATGAAAGTTATGAAGATCGTAGTAGGTACTGATTAATTTTAAAGCGGAAGCCTACTTGGTCAGATGTTCTGTTCGCAATCTAACAAATGGGTATGAATATACGTTAGAGCTATTAATGGAAATAATTTTCCCTTTACAATAGGCTTATAATAAGGGCACTACTAATTTTTATAATATTCTTATGTTCATTTCAGAGGTCAAGATCCACTTTGGATCACTGCGCCAACAAAGTTAGTTAGTTACTTGTCTTACTTTTTCCAATAATTACGGTAAAAAATGTTGACTTTACACTACGTATTTATATATATATATATATATATATATATATATATATATATATATATATATATATATATATATATATATATATATATATATATATATATATATATATATATATATATATATATTGTTCACATTAGTAAAAAGTATTTGTTAATCTATAAGTGGTTGACTGGTACGTATAACGCAACATAAACACACGGTGAGGCTGGCACTTTAGAATTTGGTACTCGTACAACTTTATATCGCGGAAGCTGAATAGATGTCCTCTTTACTGTGCTTATAAAAAGGCGAATATATAGGTGCCCCAACTTCAATTTCGCTGGGCTCGATAAAGTTATGTACTGTGTATAAATATTATAGCCTAGCCTAGTTGTAACCTATGGAAGAGATCATGTAACTTATAGCTGTATTTCAATACTAAAGTGAGAATAAACAATTAATAGTGGTAGAGCCATGGTTGAATCAAAAGTACCGGCTCGACGGGGGAAGTAATGCCCGCACAAAATATCTACGACACGTTTAACACATTTGCGATGGGACCTGAATTCAGTGGCACTCGCGTGGGGACTGTCATAGTAATAGTTCTCTTATGTATATAAATTAATTTGTTAATTACAACAATCATCTTTTTAGTAGATCGACACTGACGTGTACCACCGGTGGCTCATCACGCTCGATAGGACATTTCTGTATTTACCACCGGTAGTCGATCCCGTCTCATGGGACAGACAAGAATGTACCACCGCCAAAACGTTCGCGATGGGGTGTACCACCACACCCCGTCGCGAACAATTTAATGGCGATACTACGTTTCGTACGTTGTGTGCAGTGAATCCCAATTCCTTTCCCTTTTCTTTATCTCTTTCTCATTAATTCCTTCTTCTCCTCCCATTATTCACATTCTAAGCCTAAGGGGAAACGCATCAACAGTGTTCTTAGTCTTGAATCTTGTCATGTTCACTTTCAGCAGTGGTTGTTTGCGTATCGCTTCGATACAAAAAATAACATTCATTAATTTAATTTTTTTTGTATACATTTTCGTCTCTATGTTATATATTTATTCGTTCACGATCACTATTTGCGGTAAATCGAATTGAACTGTGTTGAGTTGAAATGTGATTGTTTCGTGTATATGTGCACACGTCCAGTCAGGCTGAACTAACGCAAGTTTGCTGGTTCAGTTTTGCTTCAAAATATATGGTTAGCCTTGACAATTTGTACGTACGATCACAGTCATAAAAAGGTGCCTTTATATATGAAAAGTCTACATATTTTTATGAGTCGAACTAAAAGTCACTAAACTGAACCGAATTGAAAAAAGGGTTGTGGTTTGTATAACTTTTAATTTAATCACTCGTTTATTCCTTTTTTATTAACTATTTTCAAAATAAAATAATTTTAACAGTACTGATAGTTTTTTTTAAATAATGCATATCCAATTTTTAAATTTTAAACTTTTGGACCAGATAAGATCTTGGGATTCAAAAATGTGTGTTATTTTTTTGCCGATTTCATGCTGCCCATAAAACTGTAAGTGTCGTCTATCATTTCATAAAATGAAATACTCACGGCAAAAATCAAGTTCACAGTCATCACTGTGGCTTACCTGAAACGAAAATAAAACAACTGTGATAAATAAATTCGGATGAGGCAACGAACTGAAAACGCACGTTGGACATGCTTTATACGATCCCTTAATGACTGCCAGTTTTACAATTAAACTGAGCGATGAATGTGTCCGGCTGCTGAAATATTTGGTTTTATACTCGAATAGTTGAATTTCGCCAATTCCCGTGCCGATGGAGAGCGTTTAATTGGAAAGGTATCGCATTTTTAACTTCGTCGTGTTTGATTTAGTTGGCGTCGACATTGATTCAGCTTTTTTACATTTAACTTACCTTCTTTTTTCATTAATATTTTCAAATTGTTCGCTGTTGTCTAAATGGTTTGAGATCACTTCTGAGTCAATATGAGAAATCAAAAAAGTTTGTTTAAAGTTGATTTCAATGCGTTTTCTCAAATATCAGCCATATTATTAATTAAAAATAATAGAATCTAATATTAATATGCGATTCTTCTTATCGTATGAGTAAGAATATGTGAATATGTGGTATTTTGGCATAACTTGTCCTTAAAAATGATAAAATAATAATTGTATACTGAATCAAAGAGATTATCTTTATCACCTCTTACACCAGTAGAGCACCACTGTAGCATGAGCTGGAGTTAAAATTATATCCAATATCCAAAGTCATAATTGGTAATGCATTCCATAACATTTATATTGTAATTCTACTAATAGTGACGATTTATCTAAGTTTCTTTGGGAAGGAGAGGGTGTTGGGTCTCCGGAACTCAGACCGCTCACCGTACGAAGCGCGGTAGACAAGCTACCACTCAGACGCCGGTTTTCTGCGGGAGTGAGGTACTTCCCCGGGCAAGCCGGGCCATTCATGCTACAGACAAATAATATGTCATTCTTGACAAAGTATTCGTCTGCAGAGTGGCCTTACCACTATAGATAGATAGAAGTTAAGAGTTCGTCCTTCAACTGCTAATTTATTTCAATCGCTTATCGTCACCAGAGATTTAATCTGTATCGTTAGTAATCTCAGTTTATTTATCCGTAAGTTATATTGTTACTAAATATTTACCCTCATAGAGAATAATAGATTACGTTGTTTCCAAATTTATTGTCAGATCATCCTCCAAATTGATATATCGCATCAATTAAGTTAATGTCATTTTAGTCTCTTCATAACTCAGTTAAGCTTTTGCCTGCGGTCTATTTGCATGCAACTTAATATGAATATTGCACTAAGCCAATCTGCGAATGGCGCAGTTAATAAATCGTTATTTCATACATTGTTATTCTAAAATACTTTCCGATAGAATGCTTGCTTTTAAACGGAAATAACGTATACTAAAATATTGAAAACATAAGCGTGAATAAAGAAGGCGGGAAGAAGTGTTTTATAATATTTATTAAAAATAATGTAAGCCGTTGGGAATTGCAAGCGTTTCTCTGCAATATTCTAGGGATTTTTTGTAACCTCTAGGTATATAAATGAGTAAATAACTTTTTATTTAACCTCCAAAGTCGTTCAGGATAGAATTTATATAAAAAATATTTTTTAACAGCGGATTTCTAGTTCCAATTGAGGTAAACGAGTCAAATATATAATAATAATAAATTGCATAAATGTGGAATCCCAATTGCCCAGAATGCAAGAAGATTTTTTTCTTGGATACATAAGTCCTTCGTTGATCTGGTAAAGCCCGCCACGAAGGAAATAAGCCGAGTAATAATATTGTTGTACTTGTGGTATTTATATCAAAAATACTGTTATTTTTAGAAAATTATAAGAATTAATGTGGTTGTAATAGTAAAAACCATCAATCAATAAATTTAAAAGAAACAATAGAAGAGTCTATTGTGTTGTGCGAAGTTAGTATTCAGATATAAATAATGAAAATACAATAAATAAATGGAAATAAAAGTTACAATACAGTAAAACTTAACTAAAAATATAAAATAAAAAAATAATTATTAGTTTTGACTAAAACCTACTTTTCCGTATCCTTACCTTACCTTGCCTTACCTCTCATATGAAATGCTCGAATATATGTATATTATAAAGAAATGAGAAAACACAAATCGTATAAACTTAAAAACTTAAAAAAATCTTTCATTTCTAACGGCAGTTGTGGCAATAAAATTAGGGACAATCTAGTGAGAATTTTAGGACATTATTTATGTTAGGAGTGGATAGTAGATAGGAGTTACAAAGAGTATCTTACTCTATATTATTATTATTGTATAATACAATGTGATCCTTATTATTAAGGAGGACACAACATACACATAGTATATAATGAAGACAGACTGAAAAATATTGGACAACAGAGGATTTAACAACAGAGGAACAGATTTAACATGTTGTTGGAATTTTAGCACACTATCGTAGAGAATACCTAAAGTATATTTTTTTATGTATTGTGATACAATACACACAACGAACGAAGCGGGGCATTGAAATAAAGCTCTGTTGTTTTGTTTAATTCAGAAAGAAATAGACTAAAATTATATACAAGTGCATGTACTTTAGTCACGAAAAAGTTAATCTTAATCTTGTTATTTAAATATTTGGACCGTCGATAGCATTGTGTAAACTCTTGTACAAAAATATTATTATTAAAGGCCACTTTAGTAAACATAAAACACGAAAAATCGTTTGCCAGTAGCGAATGTTTTTCACTTTTTACAAAACAAATCGCAATGAATAGGAAAGCAGTTGTCACCGTCGGAAAACTGAAGGTCTGCGATCGGAAAGACTAAAAAAGAAACCCGACAGAGATTGGAAATCAACTCAGCTTTTAAAATTGGTTCGACACAAAAGTCACCGTAGATCCCATAAAGGTATTTTTGTGGAAGATACTTAATCTTAGTTTAAATTTACATTGAAAGTACAAATGAATGCAAAGTAAATGGCAATATTCTAAAAAATATAGTGCTATAGTCTAGAGAATACAGTTAGTTACAGTGAGGCCACCGTCGAATCTTTTAGTCGGAAATGATTTACCCAAGTTCTAATATGGAAATAAGACCTTTAAGCAAATAAATATAAAATTTGATCAATAATCAATTAAAAATATTAAATACTTATTTTTTTTTTATTTTAAATTTAAAACTTAAATAATATGGAAAAATAAAATAAAATTTTTAATATCATCAAAAGTTTATTAAAAACAAATAAAAATGGTAAAAAAGGAAACAGATTTAATGGAAATATTGGTAAAAGCATTTGGGGAGTACTACTCCCTCACAGAATATCGGCGTCTCATTCGGTGAGTGTTGGAATCTAGAGGCCAAATTCTTTTACCCCTTTCTTTACTTCCTTCCCCCTTCCGTTTTGTTCATTTTCACCTTCCACTACCTCCTACGTCGTTATCTTAAGGCAAGCGTCTTGCAATCTGCAGGCGATAGGTCCATACCATCAGGTTGGTTACATATCACCTTTATGGAGGCCATAAACTTAAAATATTGATTTAATTTCACATTTATAAGCTGAAACATCGGCATCTCGATATAATGAACTGAATAAATATCAATGCCAGCCACTACAAAACAATTATAAAATCATTAATAAATACTGGAAATATGAAGTGTGAAATAATAAAGTAGAAACGGCCGCGGCAATAATGCAAATTTTTGGTTTCGCTACAATGAGACCACCGATTTATTCATAAAAGTGAATTGACCGCGTGCAACCGGAATGCGTGTAAATTGGCATTATAAGCTTCTGAAAATATACGGAAAACAATTTATAGTCCAATGTACGAGTACATTTTATTATTTCACGATAAATCAAAGTTTCACGGCTCTACTATAGACGACCTAATTGGCTTATTGGCGTAGCGTTTTCAGGTTCAGTGGTCTTGAGTTTATTTACCGCATTGGGACAAATATATACACTCCTTTGCCAAAAAAAAAACCAGTGGTTTTGTTTTTCCGACATTATTTGTAAAAATTTTGTTCTTAAGAGGTCTTAATAGCCAAACTATGGCACTAGCACTTGCTTTTCGAGTAAAACAATCGATATCGTAAAGTGCAAAGTAGCAATGGGCTGCACACGACTCTTGGAGAACCGACAACTGTTAGAATAGACGAATGCTGAAGTGGAAATCGCATCTCGGCGAACATAATGTGGGAGATCTCCCGGCTAGATGGAGCAACGAAATGTGCAGGGCGGCTACCAGACTGAATGCGTGTAATCGGAGATCGGGGTTTGTATCGGAATGTTGTAGACTGATGTACATGATGATAATAGGGCCTTGTCCGCACTACGATAATAAAATCGTGGCTAGATCAAGCGCACATTACGATTTTAGTTGTGCAACACAATTTTAGAAGAGGATAAATAAGCGCGCAAACTTATTATCGCAGTGAGCGGTGAGCAGTAAGCTCAGCGGAAATAAAATATAAAATTATAAACAAGACTATATGGCACTGATAACGAAGGCGTCACGCACACACTGACGTTTATCACCTTCACCAATATTCACAAACAACATTCAACTTCTCAAAGTAAGATTGAACGCACAGGGACATTTATTTCTATTCATAAACGACCCTTGAGTGACGAACTGCACTATACGTTCATTTTAACAAGCTCATAGCTAATGTAAAGGAGAGAGCTACTTTACGTAGCGCATAGTGTCAGTTTTGTGTCAAGAAGGTTAGGTTTGTTAGATTTTTTTATTGTTCATTGATCCCCTGAAAGTTCCTAAAATTATTTGGTTTTTATTTTTTCATTTATACGTATTATATAATATAGCAGTGGCGAAAAGTTTGATAATTATATTAATAAAAGATGAATTGAAAAAAAAATTGTAACAACAAGGAAAATTGTACGTGATTTTCAATGTTTAGATTTACGCTTTTAAGTTTCTTTGTAAGTTAAATACAAAATGATTAATATAATAATGCCTACATTTTAATCTTCAACAATTAATACTTTATATTTATTATAATAGTTAATAATCAATTTTTCAGAAAAAACAATTGTAATTTTTTTAGCTTTTTAACATATATTTTACAGATGATTACTGGATAATTTTGAGATAATTAAGGAATTATTTTATAGAATTGCACATTTTCTGGAGTTATTAGAGCTATTAATGGTACCCACATATTGATACAAAACCCTGATGGAAAATATGCCGAAGTATTTATAAATATAAAAATAATTATAATAAGTCACACATCAGAGCATGAAATACCGTAGAATAAACTATAAGCCTTTAGAAAAGGATATTTCCTTCTTTCTATTTAACAACAAATTTCATAACCACATAATTTTTGCAACTGTTGTCGCACACATGTAAAGCTCATGGTGATGTTGCAAAATGGGTTGGAGAGTATACAATTTGCCAAAATTTTAGGAGCTGTCATATCCTATGTCAACATAGAATAAAGAGGGCTGGTCCTTAAAAGAAATTTTATACACATTTTTAATTATCACTAGCCAACAGAGAAATGGTATTTGTAATATTTTGAACTAAATTCTGCCATATTATTTAAATAATATTATCTTATCTTCTCTGAACGGAACCTGTCTCTTGGTATTGATTGAGTCCAAGTTCTTTGGACTGTTAAATGACTCACGTTTAACCACTTTGAAATGTAACATTAGCTACATCCCTCTTCCAACAGTGCTATAATTTTACTAGCTCTTATTGCCTTCTCTGCCATTACAATAAACACAAAAATATCCGTTTTAAGATTGTATGTATTTGTATTTACAATGCAAAAAAAAAAACATGTCATATAAAAATAACCAACGGATAATACAATCAATCAATCAACAGCCTGCGACAGTCCACTGCTGGACATAGGCCTCCCCCATGAAGCGCCACTTAGCCCGATCAACGGATAATACGCTTGCATTTAATAATAGGTAACTGTTTTGGATAAAAATACACCGAGATAAATATCGTCCTAACACCGTAATGTGGTGAGAGTATGCTGATTTCAAATATTTTTTTGTATTAACCTCATATGGGCAATTTATTCTCCACGACCCCTTTAATCTAAATTTTAACCTGCGTCTATCATTTCCCTAACTTAAATCTTGTAATAAGAACATCTGTTCGAGTTAGACTGGAACTATTTTGTTAGTAAGTCAGATCACGTTTTTTGTGAAATCAATTCATATCGAATCATCATACTATTTAAATTGTTTTATTTAAAAAATGTACAGCACTCAGATAACTTTATCTTTAACAAATTGCCATGATTATTGGATAATATTTTTTATGAATAAATTTCTTTTAGCATTTTTTGTAGCAAACACGTTATTTATTCAAGAAGTCATTAAAAAAAGTTATCAAATAAATCGTCAATCGATTAGAATTTATAAGATTTAAAATTAAAAAAAGAGAAATCAGAATTTCAAAAAAATAGTATTAAAAAATTAAAATATAACACATTGCCTATTTCGCACTGCTTTTATAGCAGACGTGATTTTATTAATCAAGACCCGCCTCTTTAAAGCGCTTCCCGCTTTTTTTTAGCGCATGCGCCGCTCGTATCCCATCCCTTTCTCGCGAATGGCGTGGCAGTCTCAACTGCGCACTAGGTAGTGTCAACACGCGGCCGTTAAATTCGCCATCAAAACAATTAAATTACGATGATGCTGAACTTTCCGCCGCTACGAAAAACACGTTGACTAGCATTTGTACTCGGAAATTCAATAAACATGGAGGAACAACAAGGCTATGACAACGCGGTCGCCGGCAACCACGATACGTCGCCGAACAATAACGGTAACAAATCGTATTTGTTTATATGTACGCTATATTATATCGTAGTATAGTGTACGCAGTATAGTTATTGTACGCTTTTTACTGTCCACAATTTTAAAATTCGAATATGACTAACATGGTTGACAATATCAATTGTATATTATAAAGTCATGAACGTGTTGATTTTCTGTTCCTATCTATGTTATATAAATATATATACCATTAGTGTGAAAACTTTTATAAAAATTATCATTTTATAATACATCATCTAATATTATATTAATATAGACACAAATTTATGTAGATAATTGCGTAGTATCGAACATCTTGGGCAGCGGCGTCTGTATGCGACATGGTTGAAAAGGTCGTAAAAGACTGACTTTGCAAGTTGCGACTTGTTGCTCGTACTCAGACTGTTGTTTACTACATAGATTCTTTATTTCAGTCCATATTTACACGAGCAATGCATAATGTGGTGCTTTTTTATAAAGTTGAAAAATGTAACTTCGGAAGATGATCATTACCGTCTATTAATAAAGTAATAAAAGGTAAAGATTTATTTATAAATCAATCCAAACCATCAATGTACACAAAATACCTACATAGTAGATACATATTGATATGTTTTCGATCCACCCACAAATTTTAAAGGTTTCAGTAGCCTACGTTCTTTTGTCTAGAAAGAATTTTCTTCGAATTCCAAACGTCTGAGCACATAAATTTGTATTTTTATACTGAGGTTAATTGTCACTATCTCGATTGCTCTAAATATGAATCAATTGATTTATTTTAGAGCGTTTTTAATTAAATTATGTGAATTGAATCCTCCTGTACATAGATAGGTAAGTGTGAAACATAGAAAGCGATGAGGTCAAGTGTGTCGGGTTAACCTTAAACCGACCGCCTCTGCAGCGACGTCACACAATAAGTTGGATATACCTAACATCGGCTAGTTAGGTTTCCTTCTTCAAAAGTTCTCTCCACAAACATGATTTTAAACAGAAAATACTTTTTTCTTAATATAAATAATATATAGAAAATGTTAGCGGTTTACATGTGGTACCATTTATTATTCTTATTGTAGGGTATTTACCCTGAATACAAATCTTCCTCCTATATCCCCATACCCCACGACCACTAATTTCTTACAGCCTATATATTCCTTCCGTTGGGCATGGGTGTCCTCATTAATCCACCACGCGTATCCAAGGCAGATTGACGAAGACACACACTAAAAATAAATACCTGTAGGCCATACATATATTTATTCCGATGCAAAAATCAAACTCGCGACTATTGACTCCTACGGCTTTAGATTTGCCACTGAGCTAAACAGATTTTGGTTTTTGCCTTTGTACCTCTTTAATATTAAAATATTTTTTAATTTAATCAGGGTTTTCACTAAAAGATAAATTACACTAAAGCGTAAATAAGATAATGAATCTGGCTGAGTGCACCTATGAGTCGTCGATCAAAATGCGTAATGAAAGGGGCGTACATCCATTTTTTTTTACAATTTGAATATATATTTTGAATGCCTAAAAGTAAATAAGATACTTATGCATTATCTTTATTCTCGTATACCGAGAGTATCACTCTTAGTGTAGAAGTGCACGTTTTTACTTTTATATCACCTATAATTTAAAAAGTAACATTACCACTTCTGCATAGGATATTACGCTTTGTTTCTTGACAAACAATGTCTAAGGTTGAGTATAGAATACCCATTGAATTTTATACCGCAAGATATAGAATACCCTACCAACCCTGCGTTAAGTCCGCGTTTGGGTACAAGTATTTGTACAGAGAGAATAGATAAATAAATAATTCAAAATTCACATCAAAAATATCGCTCATTCGATAAAGTTTAGTATTCTTGTGTTATTATTATTAGGCTTTTCAGCTTTTATGTAAATTAGAATTAAGAATAATGATATTTTACGCATATATTATATGAATATATATCAAGGAGTATCTTTGCCTAGCCGCTTGTCGGGTAGTTATGGTATTGGTATTTATTTATTTATTTTATTACAAAAGGTACAACTACAGACCACAGATTAAAGAAAATATAAGATAACAAACATGCAAAAGAATTTAAGGTAAATCTGAAGTCCAGTTACAACTATACACAACAATTACAATTAATATATATAGTATATGGATACGCGACACCGGCCTCCCGAGCTACTACCGTATCACTCTTTATCTTCCATTGCGGTAGTATCATATCCCTATCATCCTGTCTAAATCCATCTTCTCTTTCCCCTGCCCTTTCCTTTCTTCTTTTCTTTTCCCTTCCTCTCGGTCAATCCACGTTCTGCCTTGCCAATGGATACGTGGCTAGGGGTTTAGTCGCAAGCGTGCCGACCGTCCCGGGGTCGGGCTACCCCGGGTACTATACTGCCTTACCTCAGCATTCGGGGCTCTGCTGGGGCCGCCCTCTATCCTCCGATGCGGCTCGTGGGATTCATGACGAATTTTAATATACCTAATTTGTTAAAAAATGAAGGCGACGTGGACGCCACCTGTCAAGTCCTGATTCCCATGAGGGCGAGAAGAGACTAACGGAGAGCCGTTTCGCCACCATGAATGGAATCGTAGGTTGAAGATCACTGATGTGGATGATGAATAAGATAAAAACCGATATTATTTCTTGTGATAAAGCCATTTTTCAGCCACATTTAAATAGTGGCAAAGCCATGCCTGAATGAAACGGGGAAAGACAACACCGTCACAGAATATCGACTTCAAATGGACTTTACTGTGTTACCACGGGTACGTTGTATGCCGCGGTCTACAGGCTCTCATCCTTTCCTTTTTTCGTGGGGAAATCCATGACGGATACCCTGCAGCCCTGAAGGGGAAAGTAAGGATGGATGAAAAGATGAATGAGTGTGGAGGAAGCAGGGAGGGTGTGCCAGGATCGTAGCGGATGGAGTTCTGTGGTCTCTACCAACCCTAGACTTAGGTACCTACGGAAGTTAGCCGTGAAGATATGTATGTGTGTATGTATGAATATATTAAAAACAAACATTTTGTTCTTGCCCTAGTGTTGTCGTTCCTTATAGTTTTAAGATTTTTTATAACCACTTATTCCCTTTTAAATATTGATTAACCGAAATCTGTATTCATATTAATAGGCTGCGGGCTAAAAAATGTATTAACATCAGTATTCTCTTCATTTAAATAATAAATTAAATCGCGTCGGCGACAAGGTATAGGTCTCCCTTAATTACCTGAAGATACGTGGTTACCTATTTAATTACATAAAATAGTCGGCTAACTTAATATTAGTTTGTTTAATATTTTCATATTTCCTTAAGTAAGCTGCAGTTGCTATTATGAGAAAAAGAACATACTGTGAACCATTTTTTTTGAAAAATATTAGGCAAACGAGCAAGCGAAGCATCTAAAGGTAAGCAACCAGTACCGCCTATGAACACTCGTAACTAAAGACACTGCAGATATATGGCCTATATTAGGAAAGACATATGAATAGTGGAAGGGGAAGAATGAAACAAAGGAAGGAATTATTATTTGAACCAATTGTTAATACTTATGACGACCTACGTCATAAGTCTTAACGATCTGTATATTACAACTATAACTTTAATAGAAAACATAATATTTCTTTATTTCTCAGAAGTGTTCAAAAAATAGTCCGTACTTACTGTGTAAAGCACAATTCATTTTATTGTAAATATATGTACCCCCGAAAATAAGCCCTAGTTAAAATAATGTGACATAAGGAATTCGTTAAAAAATGCTATTGGTTTATTAAGTATAAGTAATAATATGTTTAGCTTTCCTAATACTCGTATTTCAGAGAAATGTTTGAAATAAAATATTCCGAAAAATTAATTGTTTTTTTTTTCTTGGAATTTATCTTAAAAATACAACATAAGGCAGCAGTCTACATTGAGCGATACTGCAGGTATACAACGTTCATTCATTTCAGTCTTGAAAGTCTGATTATTTCCTCATACGTAATTTTATTTAAAAATAAAGTGAATAATTTTTAATCCCAGTTAAAATGAGTACAAAACGAAAAAGCTATTCCGTCGAGTACAAAAAGGAAATCGTGGAGGACTCCAGGGGTGTAAATCGTGTACAATTCTGTAAAGTGAAGATGCTGGATCTCCATATGGTTCGTAAACGGCGTGCATACTACGATTACCTGTGTCAACTGGTGGACCAAGGAAGTTTTTGCTCACCCCCGAAAATAAGCCCTAGCGCGTATTTTGGACCAAAAAAGAAAGTTAGTGTCTTATTTTCGGAAAAAGACGTAGATAACATACCTCTGCAACTTTATTTTGTAAATATTGTAAACGTTTTGAAGAAATGTAATGCATATAATAAAGTGAATCTTTCTTTGCCAACCCATCCAAAATCCATCACTACAAAAGCAAGCGGAAGGTAACTTCGTTTTACGCCGTCAAAAGCGAAAATTTTTCACTTCAAACTGCTACACTAGAGTATTTATTTTTAACTATTTTGAAATAAATGTACAAAGATTCTTTAAGAATTTTGTACATTATATTTTTGTAATTTATATATCTGTCCGTTCTTCGTGTCTTTGCCCTGTTCTTTTTTCTTTTCGTCATTTTATTGATTTCTTTGAAAGATGCAATGACAAATAAAACGTGAACTACATTAGCGTAATAATTGAAGACAATGATTGTTTACTTGGCTTAGTAACGAGGATATAACAACCATATTGTAGTACTTCACACAATTATACAACGTACACCACCACCTAATTATAACGTAATATATTCAATATCAATGAGCTTTTAGGATGATAGAAGTAGATGTTTTTATTAGAATATTCCTTTTCAAATTTTTCCTATTGTTGATCCGAGCTCGTTATTACAGTGCACTGTTTTATTTTTACTTTCAAAAATGAGAACGATATACGCATTTGAACATTATTATACCCTAATGATATGTTATTTTATTTCATTCCCCTTATGCAATAATATTGCATACATATATTTTTCATACAATCGGCCGTATTCTTGTAGGTTCTTTATTGTAAATATTCCAGATAAAAATAATTTTACTGAACTACTGTGGGCGTTTAGACACCAACGCATTCTTAGTTTCCGCCCACACTTCTTGATATCAAATTTAGAATGACGATTTTATTTGAACCGTTACAACAATGTTATTTACAAAAGAAATTAAAGTTAGTTTACTCATGAAAATGAAGCTCACATTTTTATACTAGTGCGACATGTTAGGGAGTGCAATGTTATCTCGTGATTTTTACTGTGAACTATTTGTTTACGAATTGAAGTTAAAAATAGATATAATTAAAATGTACGTTAAAATTAAAGAAAGTGCTATCGTTTTTTTTTATTTATTTATTTATTATATAATTTTTTATATTATTGTACGGCGTACACAAACTTAAATTAAGTTTTTCCGTATATCGTCGTGATGAAGTGTGGGTGTATGTATACTCATTACGTATGCTCAAATTCTGTGTATATTGTGGGTAGTGTAAGTGTTTTGAGTCAACTGCCGCCCGTCAGTCGCCCGCCGCTGCACCCGCTCTATTCGTAGAAGCGGTGTGGATGTGCGCGTTTATTTAAACCATGCTCTGTTTTTAATGTATATATTTGGATTATTATTTTCTTATTATACAAAGAATATTGGTAGAAATGTTGTTAATAGTATAATATAATGTGTTCCCATAATTGATTTATTACATATGCATGTATATATACATACACGCATACATGTCCATAATATTCTATTTATAGGTGTAGTAGTGTGATCATGAGATAATGTTTTTTTCACGTTTAGTTTATGTTTCGTGGGTTTAGGTGGACGCGCATATCGGTAGTTTAAGAATTTATTATTAAAAATTTGTATGTGTAATGTATTTTTTTCATAAAGATTATTGTAATTTGGAATGTCGAATTTATTTTTAAGCTGAAGTATGTTCTGGTGAGGTTTTTAGACATTTTTATACTTTTATTATAGTAATTTTCGACAAGAAGACAACATTTTAGCAGTACTTTTTTCTGATATTAGCAGTACTTTGCCTACCTACTGGATTAATCCTTCATGATTATCTTTATATTGATTTTGATGGTACGATCGTTTTCAAAATTCGCAATTGTAGTCCAAATATTCTGTATATATGTTTATTGCTTGATAACTCATATTTGCTTAATCCATACCCAATAATTGTCTCTCCTAGAGACTGATATAAGTTTAGTAGTATGGGTACGGTATTTTATATTTTATTATTGATAGTTTGGAAAGAATAGCTCTTACTGACTTGATAAAGTCCGTCACCCACAATTCCATTCATGAATGCTTACAAGAGGTCATGAATAGAGAGAAACGGAGGCATATCGTGAAACTAACTATACAAAATCCGACCAGGTCGTGACCACGATCACTCCACCAAGAGTCATCGACTAAGAAAGAAGACCAGCCCCTAAAAGCTGAGCTAACTATAAATTGTTACGGACCAGTAACAAACAATCGTATTATATTAAGTTTCTAATTGGATAACTGTATTATATTAAGGCACAAATTGCTGTCTGAATTAGTCTCAACTTTAGATTTACATGTACAGCAGTGGATTGTTATAAGATGTAGGTCAGCAGTCCTCAACTTTTTTATCGCTGCGAACTATTCAACATTTGATTATTTTACCTCGGACCGCTATTGGAGGGAAGTTGTTTATGTTTTATTGTTTTCATTTCTTTCTTTTCCTTTCTTCACATTCTTTCCATCCAGTCTATAATATTACTGCGACTCAGCTCTCGTTGTACTCTCGTCTATGGAAAGCACAGTCCCGAGAGAAATACTCAACAGTAAAAAAATTAAAACATTTTAATGTGTCTTGGTACAAACCCGTACCATTTGAGCCACGGCCCAGTATCAGTTCGTAGGTTGAAGATCACTGATGTGGATGATGAATAAGATAAAAACCGATATTATTTCTTGTGATAAAGCCATTTTTCAGCCACATTTAAATAGTGGCAAAGCCATGCCTGAATGAAACGGGGAAAGCCAACACCGTCACAGAATATCGACTTCAAATGGTAATACTTTACTGTGTTACCACGGGTACGTTGTATGCCGCGCACTAATCCTCAAATTAATCTACAGGCTCTAATCCTTTCCTTTTTCGTGGGGAAATCCATGTCGGATACCCTGCAACCCTGAAGGGGACAGCGAGGTATCGTGCGTTTGCTGCAGAATTCAGCAGTTTGATTTGAGAATTCAGGACTCCTCCCTTACGGTAATGGCGGCCATCCTGGAGTTTTAATCAGTATCCTTTCCTATCCTAATCTGGGCAACGCACCAACAGTTGTGTTGCAGATGTCAATAGGGTTGCTATCAGATGACTCACTCGCTGGTTTGCAATCGAGCTGTCATCATTCTACATACTTTTAGTCGATTGTATACATGGCTTTTCATACAATATTAATTTATAAATCATTTTATACCATAAATAACCGGTGAAACTCTTTGGGAGTCATGTTGTGTCTTAAAAGCTTTACGGGATTACCTCGGACGTCATGCAATAGTGATAACATTACTGTCTAGACTGTATGACAGATCCCATTAGATGTTTTTGTAAATCACATGCATAGTTTAACGTCCACAACCATATGATTTTGTGGATTTTTTTTATGCTTAAAACTTTCGCTGGCTCAACGACCCCAAATAAGTCTTCGCCTCAGATACGAGAAGTTTGGCTAAGATACACGTTGACACATCCCTGATCAATTAGCTTTAAGCTCACTCAAATCCACGATCACCGTATCGCTACAACTGACCTAGGGCAACCGACCGGAAGTTGAACTTGACGATAGTCCTACTTACCCTTTTGCCAGCTTGATCTCTCATACTTTTTAGATGCAAAACTTAAGAGAGTCTATGCGCCTTTTCTCTCCGTTTATGTAGCTATCGATCACGAATTCTTCTTTCAACATTCATCAGGATTCTCCAGCTTCCATCTAGTATTCTGGGCCGAGAATCTTTCGAGAATATATTTTTCAGTAACTAGGAACTTCTTTCTTTCGTTGACAAAGTTCAGTCATTAGAAGACCAGTAAAGTAAACGGTACAAGTAAGCAATTTCGAATTAACAAATTATGACAGGAGGAAGATTATGTTTAAAGGACCGACAACCGTTGTAGTAGACGAGACCTGAGAACTTGAAGAACTTGTTTTTTGCAAACATAGTGTGCAATACTCCTGGGATAAACGTAGCGTCAATCTGTGCAGAACAGGCAGAAATTTAATGCATATAATGCATATCATATGCATTAATAAAAAAGGCCAAATTTCAGGCTAGGATTATAATTTCGGGCAGGATAAGAATTTCGCACCATGGAGGAAACTTACGTCCAACATTCTGCTGACGCAAATTGATGATGACAATATTGAGTTTAAGATAAATTAGAAATATATAACTATATAAGATAAATTAGAAATAAACATATAATAGAACAAACGTGGTGCCATTAGCTCTTAGATAGAGAGTATTTCTTCGAATCGTTCAAGTTTATCGTCGTGTGCTTCAAAGTTTTTGAATGTAGTTTCTATTTTCTCTAATTTATAAATATTTTGGTAAACACGAGCGTAGCGAGCTTCAACAAAACAAACATTTTAGTCTCAGCCCGGGAATATTTCAGAGTTGTTAATACCATATAAGCGTACGCGACCCACGTGTTCATTGCGTCGTAGTTATGTGTGATATATAAGTGATACAAGTATCGTAATAATATAACTCGCCATCACTGTCTGACTGATCGTATACATGCATTATTTAAACGCTTCATTCCTTGAGTAAACCCTCAACCGACAGATTTATACACCTTTGTGACGCATAATTTTATTTCGATAGATGGTATTGTGATGGTTTTAATTTTCATACGTAATGAATTTTATTATTTATATACGTCCATGAATTTAATTTATACATCTTGGTTATCGGGTATGAAATGTTTTACATTTTAATTGATTGAATATTGAAGAGTCCTTTCAGGACTTGTTCGGAATAATTCCTTCCGCTAAATTTCTTTACTTTAATTCGCCACGAATAAAAGATTTACTCCTGCCATCTGATTTACTCAAAACTCTCCATGTAGGTACTACCACCAATTGATAACGATATTGGGAACTCCAGAAAACAAGCACACGTATATTTTAAAGGTCGGAACCGCTTTTGAAATGCATCTATCGATGCCGTTGATTTGTTTTTTCTATCAGGCGACACACTTACCCTTTTGTTTTCTTAGAAAAAGTTTAACCTAGTGTATCCTATTTGATACAATCACACATCTAAGTTCGGTCATGTTATAAATATTAACAACCTAAAATAATCCACATTTAAGCATAGGCATCTCCCAAACCAGCCGTGGTCTGTAATAATCGTGCCAGGTTCCTAAATAAAGTATGGTCATACAGCTATTGAAAATAAAAGTCTTCGGTCAGAGCTTCCTGCCTGTACTTACAGAGTCGAAATGTGGACGATAAACAGTCCGCCTGCGTCTGCAGCAGCCTATTGTTAGATAAATAAGACTAGAACCCTAAAACTCGCCTTTTAGTCCGATTTTCGGCTTTACGTTTCCTGGTCTTGTCATAGGAGGAACGCCTCCGTTTCTTCTTTACACTTCGTTTGTCAAGTCTCCAATCTTCTAATTCATTTTTCATTTTATGTTTTGAAGTTGTTGTTTTGCTTATGTTAGTAACGGAGACGAAATAGGATGGCGGTAATAAGTCTCAGCCTACAGTCATTGGGTGGTCCTAACCTGCGCAGCCACGCCCACAATGTAAGCGAAAATGCAATAATATTACAGAAAAATGCAACAAGAACGAAGCTAGTTAGTCTAATTAGACATTATCTTCTAATTTTTTATTCAGCTACGATTATTAAATTATATTATTTGTTCTTGAAATGTTTAAAAAGGAACGCGTAATCTCATTATATAAAAAGTATAAAAAGCTGTTTGCAATAACCAATAAAATGTTGTTTTAAGATATTCTAGACCAGATTCAGACTGAATGCAGTCTCTAACGTGTATAATGCAATATCTTCCAAGCATGCTGATTGCGGCAAATTCTTTCTAAACCGCCTAGGAATTTACAGGTAATTTTGAACTGATAGCTCTTTAGTGTTTAATGGGTTAGGATTTTATAATTATCTATTTTTACATGATATATAATACGTCCAAATACTGAGATTTTTAATAATTTCATTTTACATTGCAATTTGATTATATAATCTTAGATAAAATCAGATTTACACTAAAAACATTTTTTTCTACAGCTCATATACAGTTAATTACTGGCTGACCTGGCAAACTTTGTTTTACCATATGAATTATTTATAGGTATAGTATATATAATTATTAATAGGACTTATTGTCACACATATTATATATACAAAATAAATTCATAACAATCTATTTTTATGTATTAGATTTCATATTTACGTTGCCCTTATATATTTTTCTTTTGTTCTTCATATTATACTATTTATTATATCGTTAATGAATTGATTTTATTATTAGTTTTCATTTACTCCTATTACTCCGTGACAATTACATAATTGTATGAAAAGTTAAAGAACAAATACCTTAAGCCACAGTATATATGGTAGTATATTTCATTGGCAACAGAACTCCGAACGAAATCTCACTCGCCACAGCGACTGATCTGTTACAAATACGTAGTTCAAGCATAAGCGTACATACTTGTTTGTTTTAAACATAATATTCTATTAAATTTTCAGTGCCAACAATAAAACTATTCATTATTTTACCACTTCACGCGTCAAACTTATATACTATAGCATGTGATATCCCTCCCTC